>JARKHS020012923.1:0-37342 GCA_030143305.2 Amblyomma americanum
CTACATCGATTATCTCATGTTCGCTCTTAACTTCTCTTATTTCGTTATCGAACCGACCCGGTGACGAAGCATGTTCGCTCAAATAGCAGTCCAACTTTTTTCTGAGTTCATTTCCTTTTTTTCCTCTTATTCTTGCTCAGTACGCTGGCTCTTTCTATGGCAATTTTTTTCGCTTCTTGTTTGAATAGTTCCCACGCCTCAGTGTAGCTTTGCGTCTTGCATGCAAACACGTCGTTCATTTTGTCTTCCATTTTCTGTATAAAGTAATCATCATCAAGAATCTGAACATTTGACTTCCGCAGATCCCAGTTGAATTTCGTTGTTTTTTTCGGATCCAACGTCACAGTGACCAAACTGTGATCACTAAATGAAACATTTTTAACATTGTAATTGGTACACGCCGTCACCAGTGTTGCCGAAACGTAAATTCGGTCTAATCTGGCAGAGACTTCCTCGCTGCTGATGGCTAAAGTATTGCGACGTTGAATTAGACATAAAGTAACCCACTAGTATGTTTTTGCAGGCTAGTTGATGCCTAAGCATTCTGGGTATTTTTGCGCAAAAGACACGACACAAAAGAAACGAGGTAGGTCCTGTCTACCTCGTTTCTTTTGTGTCGTGTCTTTGGCGCAAAAATACCCAGAAAGTAACCCACATCTGCTAGTGCTCGGTCTTCTACACATTCGCTCAGAAACACTGAGCTCACGTCTCGAACCGGTGCCTGTCTCACTCGATCTTCTGATCTGCACACGCAGTTAAAATCCCCCAACATGACAATAATCCTTACATCACTGTTCAGGTGTTGATCAACACTTTCAAAAAACGTTTTTCGTTCACTTGCACTATCTGGAGCATATAAACAAATAACTCGGAACTTATCTGCATGTAGAAAAAAGTCACACACAATCAGGCGGCCACTGTCACTAGCGTAAACTTTCTATAAACGCCTCAAGAGAATTTTTAACAAATAAAGCACACCCACCCGCTGTGCCAATAGCGTCCGAAATGCACCCACTATACCGCGCTCTGAAAGGTTCCAGCATGCGGTTCGTTGCCTCTTCAATTTCAAATTTCATTTCTTTAACAGCGATTACATCTAAGTCATGTTCCATAAAAAGCTCACTAAGTTGGTATTGCTTCCTACGATTAGACAAGCCGCGCACGTTGAGCTTGCCCACGTGTAAACTTGTTCCTAGGTTGACTGCCATTTTTCCTTAAAGAAGCACCCGAACCGCACAGTATCACCCTCACTATTGAAATGTATCATCAAAGTAGCATTTCCAACAACCTGAACAGTCGCTTCCGCCATTCGGCTGGTTGAGGCGGCGCTTCTTATGTCACCGCAGGACGGGAGTTCTGCGGACTAAGATATATAGAGTCCGGTACCACGAGATAGACACGTTGTGCGTTGCGTGCGGAGAGGAGGAGAAAACGGCTGAACATTAGATACTTTTCTGTAAAGGGCTTCACCCTACAGTGGAAAGCAGCGGGGCTGATTTATCCAAGACATTGGGGCTTAAGGACAATGAAGGGAAAGTAGATTTTAAGCGGGTAGAAAACCAAGCGAAGGTTATCTGATTGGTGGCTAAAATCAAGACAGGAGTAAAATTGCATAAGTCGTGGCTAGGTGGCTTGAGCTACCGCCCGATTTAAAGGGTTCAGCCGTATCCACCCATCCATCCATCCGTCCGTCCGTCCGTCAGTCCGTCCGTCAGTCCGTCCATCCGTCCGTCCGTCCGTCAGTCCGTCAGTTCGCCCATCCATCCATCCATCCATCCATCCATCCATCCATCCATCCATCCATCCATCCATCCATCTATCCATCCATCCATCCATCCATCCATCCATCCATCCATCCATCCATCCGGCCGTCCATCCGTCCGTCCGTCCGTCCGTCAATCCATCCATCCATCCATCCATCCATCCATCCATCCATCCATCCATCCGTCCGTCCGTCCGTCCGTCCGTCCGTCCGTCCGTCCGTCCACCCATCCATCCATCCATCCATCCGTCCGTCCGTCCGTCCGTCCGTCCGTCCGTCCGTTCGTCCATCCATCCGTCCGTCCATCCATCCATCCATCCATCCATCCATCCATCCATCCATCCATCCATCCATCCATCCATCCATCCATCCATCCATCCATCCATCCATCCATCCTAGAAAGTGTTTGTATCTTAGCCATTGTCGCTCGCCGGGGGTTTCGACACACTTAGCGTCGGGTCACGTCGGCGGCAGCGCGCAAGGCTTCCGCTCGGGCCGAGGCTCGGGCGCAATTTTGGGTGCCAGCTTCAATGTTGATCTTCGGATGGGCGTAGTTTTCACAGGCTGCTCCCCGCCGACTTCGTTGCTTGTGCCGTGCGTCTCGTTGCCGCTATCGTCGTGAAGTCGCTTCGCGCGGTGGCCCCGACGCTCGACATCACAACGTCTTCAGTTCCCTGTTGCGTGTCGGTCGCAGTGTGAGAGGCGTTAGTAATTTTTTCGCCATTCTTTTCGGGGTAGTCGTTGGTGGACGTTGTAGCACTCCCCGGCTTACCCTCCTCTGTTGGTGCGCTCTGTGCCTCTTCATCCGCAGGAGGAAGCGGGCTAATGGCGTCTTGAGCTGGCGGTACAGTAGCAGCACCAGTTTCTTCACCAAGAATCTTCTTTTCTTGACTATTCAGATACAACCCGAGAACGAGAGATTTTCCCCTGGTGCCTACTGCTGCCCTTTGACTGCATCAGATAGCAAGGCCAAGAACTTCGGACTATCATCGCCTAAAGAGGGCCGTGAGCCTGCACGACAGCAACCACGTGGTCAACACAAGGCTACAAAAACTGCGAAGGTAGGTGCCTCTGGCCACTCGGCAGGAGCGAGGCAGCAAAGGACGCTGTTCTTCGCCAAGAATCTTCTTTTCATGCCTATTCAGGTTAGACATCTATTTTTGTGGTTCTTTCTTTAAAAGGCATACTGCTGCTTTCGCTGCTTCCAGTGTTGTTTTTGTCATTTCTGTTTGCTTGTCTGTACAGTAACATGGGAACGCGTTTTGAGGACCTCAGGAAAGAGTTAAAGAAAGAAATGAAAGAATTTCAGAGCAAGGTAGAACGAGACCTTCGAAAAAAACTGAGGGAGATTAAAGAAAGTCTTCAGTTCTTCAACAACAATTTGGAAGACACTAAAGCTAAAAACGAAGCCCTAGAGAAGGAGAATGCAGCATAGGAAATGGAAAAGAAGGCCCCGCGGAAAAAAAATACGACTACATAAGAAAGCAACTAGAGGAGCACGATCTCAGGATCATAGCAGGAGAACAGTACTCTAGAAACTGCAATGTCGAAATGAAAGGTATTTTGCAGGAGCAGAATAGGATGTGACAAGCACTGTGTGCAAGGTTGCGACATTGCTAGAAATGACAACAACGCCTGACGACATTGAATTTTGCCACAGAGTAAAGGCTCGCAATGACCTAACCTGTCCAAACATTGTTCTTAAACTTAAAAGCCGATCGTAACGCAGCCTGCTTCTCCAGAAAGCCAAAAAACTCGACTTTCAATGACTGACCTGGGAAACTCTTCAAGTAATCCTATTTTCATCAATGAGCACCTCTGCTGAGCCCTAAAGGTGCTAGTTGGTAAAACTGTTCAAAAGAAAAAGGCTAGCAACTGGAAATTTGTCTGGGTTAAGGATGGCAAAATCCCTGCTCGTAAGGAAGAAAAGTCAAACGTGCTGCATGCGCAATGAGAGCGCGACATTTATAAGATTGCCTAAAGTGTGCCTACCTGATCTCGTGCTGTGTTTCTGCATCCGGAAATGGCGATAACACCTGTAGAACTTAACTCAATTTTTTGCCCCCATGGTCAAAACAGTCTCATATGTTTTCACTTAAATATACGGTCGGCGCGAAACAAAGAGGATCAATTACCCGCTCTTTTAAACAGCTTTAGTTTTCAGTTCGACGTATTAATGCTTGCCGAAACGCGGCTTACATCTGACTCGGACGTCATGACGGATGCAGAATACAACACGTTTTTTCTAAACCGACCAAACAAACGCGGTGTTGGTGCATTCATGCATGCATATAAAACGATCATTTCACTGTACATTACTTGAAGAATTTTCTGTTACCCCGTTGAGTATGAGTGTCTTGTTGTAACATGCCAAAAATATCTGCTTGTAGTAATGTACCATCCACCTGAGGGTAACGTCTCTAGTTTCCTCCGTCTGATTGATAGGATACCTAATTATGTAAATTAAAATAACCTCGTTCTTATCCTCGGAGGTGATCTCAATATTGACATGCCAACTCCATCTACATTACAGCATAACTTTGAAACACTCCTTGACTCACTTGGGTTTAACAACCTAATTGAAACAGCTACACGCATGACACCAAATAGCAACACATTGATGGGTCTATTTATAACCAATGAAGCTATACAAAATACTACCTCCGGTGTCCTTGCCTCACATATCAGTGACCACATGCCAATTTTCCTCTTTAGTCGAACGACACGTAAAGACAGGCGGAAGAAACCAGGCGTTAGCCAAAAAAGGCAGAGCATGAATAATAATACATTACAAAAATTTCGCACTATTCTCCGAGGAACAAACTTGGATGTCGTATATGGCTAAGAAACCTCTGATGAAGCGTATAATAATTTTTGTCTCTAGTTCTAAACGCGTATCTCGTATCATTTATTTCAGTCCCAAAGCAGAAACCAACAAGATCTCAGAAACCTTGGATATGGAAAGAATGTCTTAAAATGGTACGAAAGAAAGATAAATTGTTCAGGAAGTTTATAACCACACGAGACACAAATGACTGGGACATATTTAAACGCCATAGAAACAAAACCATTGCTCTTATACGGAAAGAGAAGCGAGAATACATTTACGATCTTTTTCAGCCGGAGTGCAACTCTAAACCGGATGTTCTCTGGAAAAATAAATACGATCTTAAACCGTTGTATTACAGATCATGGCGTTAAAGAAATAACTATAAACAACTCCCTGGTTTCTGGCATTGAGTTGGCGGAGGCATTCAACAATCATTTTGTTAATTTAGTTTCTAGTTCATGTCATCCTGAGGCGATAAATGGAATCAATAGAAACAGTAATAGTTTGTACTTGAGTCCCACAGATGAGAGTGAGATTCATACAGCATTCATTTCTTTGAACAATAGCACGGTTGGTGATATCGATGACATACACATTAAGCCGGTGAAACAGGTTTTAGATCTAATCTTACAGCCTCTTTCATTTATATATAATTTGGTTCTTTCCACAGGAAACTTTCCTCAGAAAATGCAGGCATCAAAAGTAGTCGTACTGTACAAGGGGGTGACAAAAACAACTTGTCGAACTACCGTCCGATATCTATACTGCCTGTTTTTTCTAAGTCCTTAGAAAAATTAATACTATCTAGAATCATTAAATATGCAGAAAAATGTAATCTAATTAGTTCCACACAATATGGTTTTCGTAGAGGCCGATCCTCGGAACTGGCCTTCCTGGCAAAGAAAGATTTTATTCTGAAAGGATATGAAAACAAAGAGATGGTTGCTGGTGTATACATTGACTACTTCAGTGTGTTCGACCGATTAAATCATCAGACTTTACTAAAGAAGTTAGAAACATATGGAATCGACGAGGCTTTCCTCGGGACAAGAAAGCTACGGAGTAGAAAAGGGATCAAAGTGTATCTCGGTAATGCCCTCGACGTGTGTGCGCAGCTAGAGCAGAAGAAGACTTGCATTGCGAGCTATACTTCCGCTAACACAAACACAGGCATTTACGCTATCGCTTGTTCCACATGTAATTGTTGCGCTGCAGCTTTCCGAGCTTCCAAAGTCTAATTACATATGACCATGACCACGACCTCTCCTACGCCAATATGCATCCACAGCTGAAGGGAGCACGATGTGATTGACCTGACAGTGCGACAGAGAAGACTCCAAGGGGCCGAGGAGCAGCGAGAGTGGCGCGAGTCTTCCAGCAAATCTTATTCGAAGAGAGAAATTTTCGGTAGCGATTCGCAAATTACAGTCGCATGTCTGAAGACGAAGCCACTCGGCACGTCACGAATCCACCATGTAGTAGTGGTAAAAATCTTTTCCAGGTGAAATTGGGGCATGGGGGCTGAGGAAGCTATGTAGCTTCGGTGGTCTGTCCAGTTGGCCACCGAAGCTGCCTTGGCCCTTGCCACCAGCATGAGCTGCGTGTTCGAGTCGGAGTCGGTCAGGATGGCCTCCCGCTGCTCTAGATTAGAGCTATTAATCTTGGTCAATAAAAGGGTCCTTTCGCAGTCCCAAGTGAAGTGGTAGTTAGTGGCGCAGCCCCACACCACACCCATCCTTTCATGTATCTAGTCGGCCAGATTTTATGAAACATGACTGAACTTGGAGATGTGTGTTTGAAATCGCATGAGCGTGGTGGCCTGCTCTCCACTGAGGTTGTACGCCGGAACCGCGCTCTCAGCATTGGCTTCTCTTCTTCCTCGTAAGCTTCTGGCGTGATGAAGGGTTCGACCGGCAAAACTAGCATCCAGTTCGTGTACCCTCGGATAACGGCATTTATCGTGACATTTCTCAGAAGGGCCGAGGGGCACGTCAAGACAAATCTTACTGGCTTTTTTCCCTCGACCCTCTCCCTCTGTTACATGGGAAATAAAGAATTGAATTGAATTGAACCCCAGTGTCGGGAACCGAAATGATGGTGTGTGTTTTTTTTTTTCAATTGGAAACACTGCAGAGAACGCCCGCTGGTAAAGCTGGGATACCCAGCGGAAGCCGGGGCGAAGACAAAATATACATTGACAGCAATATAAGGGGCACTTTCCTGGTGAAGCCGAAGCCCAACATAGGACCCGAATAACCATGAGGGCAGAAGGCCTGCGAGATCGTCAGAGTAATACAGGTGCCTCAAGAATTACAGAAAGGAGGAAAACGCGAGGCCGGGTGCAGTAGCGAACGTGGTAAAAAACAGCGCAGCGATGACGGTCACATACGAAGAAGACGGACAAGCGCTTGTTCGTCTTCTTTCTTCGTACGTGTCCGTCGTCGCTGCGCAGTTTTTTACCACGTCAATGATGCACCAACTAGCTCAGTTGTCGGTTCTTCTGCAGTACCGAACATAAAAAAAATGCGATCACCGGTGAGTATGTACGCACAAAGCCCGCAAAAACAATGGAAAATATCGTCGCAGCCCTGACTCCGACAGAGGCCAACCGGCAGGGATTGAGCTACTGGACAGCGACGGATTCTCACGCCGAGACGAGGGCATACAGGGACGGAAGGATCGGCTGCAAAGCTGCAAGGACCTTCTCTGATCGAAAACAACCCATACACGTAACTAACGAAGAGTCGACAAAAAAATGGCCAGGCTTAGCTTGGTTAATCCAAGAATGCGTTTCATATCTCGATGGAGTTCCGTGCTGCTCCGTTGACTCGGTAGGCTATTGACTCGATCGCCATTGAAACTGCCCGTGTAGCAGCGCTCGATCGCCCTTGAGTCGATAGACTATCGGTTCGAGGGCCCTCGAAATGCCCGTGTGACAGGGGTATAAGACTGTCCCGGCGAAGCAGCGCAGCTCTTTTATACATATGCCGTGACGTCAATCATAGCGCAGCGCCCCTAGCGGGAGGAGCGGGAGTCAGGTGGTGGCTGCGGCCGCGCGCGACCGCGCCAGTTGGGGCCCAGCTTTTCCTCCGTGAGGTCACCCACCGGCGCAGCGCCCCTAGCGGGAGGAGCGGGAGTCAGGTGGTGGCTGCGGCCGCGCGCGACCGTGCGAGTTGGGGCCCAGCTTTTCCTCCGGCTGTCGTGACGTCACGTCACGTGGTTGCGCTAAAGGTCAATGGTGGCTGCCCGGCCGCGCCCAAGGGCTGAACTGAGTGATTGCAATATGCAACGCATAAAACAGTCGTTTCTCGCTACGCGGCACAACAGTCGCAGCGCCGCCTGAACACCGCACGTTCCCTTGAGAGCAAAGAAGACGATCTCCCCAAGCAGCGTGCGTAGCAGGTGCAAAGCACAGAGCACGCGCTAAGTGGATGCCTGCCGGATGTTGGAGAGAACAGGCGACGTGGAAGCGACGAAACAAAGCAAGAGACGGCCGAGCTACAGCGGCCACCATGAACAGCGAGGTCTGGCATTTACGGTCGTTCCCCATACTGGAAGGCTGCCAGCACCGTGGTGGCGGAGCTACCATGGCCCCTGCTGAGCTGAAGCGTTACCCCAGCTCCTCCTCTGATTTCTTCGACGTTTGCCATGGCGTCAGCGCCTCGGAAGGCTTTGGCTGGTCACTGACGCCCTTTCGGGTAGTCATGAGCTTGTTCCTTGGTGGCTGACAGTTCCTTCACGGATGAGTCAATGGCTAATGCAGCCGTGAGCTGTCGGCGGCCGCCGACAGTGGAGCCCTTTCATCATGGGCAACCCACTGCGCCGTCACATTTTCAGACGAGGGGCGGGAGTACAGGATGTCCTCCACCCGCCGTGTCGTCGCGTAGTCGGGGCGGCTGATTACAGCAGTCGATCGGTGCGCCGTGCGACCGACATGTGCCATTTCGCAGCCCACACGGCTTCTGGTGGCTTGTGACGTTCAGCAGTCCCCGATGTAAATAAGGGCAATATGGGCTGCATGTGACGTCCCCGGACACAATACGACGGCCGAAACAGCACTCTATCGTGCGGATGCAGGACCGGCTACATCACCTGTTCTGCCAGCAACACCTGCACGATGATCAGGATGGTGCTCCCAGAGTTTCCAGGAGCGGACATGTCTTCTGCTGCACAACACGTATGTCGGGAAGCTAGTATAATCCGGAAATGAAAGGACGAGCAACAAAGCGCACACAAGCATACCCACAGCACACCGCAGTGCGACCATCATAATGTTGGTAGAACAAGCGCCAGAAGATGCACCTAAGAGAAGTCGAAGCAAGACGTCAGAGGCGCACTGAATACAGGACCAGAGGTCGAAGTGAATCCAGCACCAGACGGCGCGACGGCGCCGTGAATCCGGAGCCAGGCTGCACATTTCGGAGGAAGCTACAAAGCATGTTAGTAGGGTCATGATTGCGCCACCTGTTTCCGGCGCAATCACGCAGAACAACGGTTGTCATACAGAGGCACATAGCAGGTCTAATTGTGTTGTTCCCAAAAGTCATGGGCCACAAGCCCTCAGATGCTATGAAATCGTTTGCGCCTGCTCACCTAAAGACACACAGCATTGCTGTAGTAGACAAAGTCAAATCAAGGCCCACAGGAATAATAGAGAGAGAAGTGGCCCACTTTCTGACAAGTACTACAATGCAAACATCAGAGAAGAAAAAACTGAATCTCTCTGGTTCCTTACGAAGGAGAAACTAAATGTGCCCTAACCAATAAGTCTTCGCTGTTTTACTCACGGCGGCGACAAAGGAATACTGTTCTCATATTTCAGATAATGGCATAGCACAAGTGCCCTATGATGGTTCACACAACTTGGAGCCCACCATTCTCGCCAACGGTATGGCTTTCAAAATTGTCCGTGCACCTACCTTCTGAAGGTTTTGTAGGCTCCAAGCGTTACTTCTTCTCTGCCTTGTCCTATGACCCTGATATCTTACGCAGACGTGCAGCTTGTGAGGGCGAGAGACATGACCCAACAGTTCCTCGCCCCACTCCAGCCGATGAGAAGGCTGCAGCTACTCAGCTCATGAATTCCCGAAGAACCTAATTAAGCGTACAGGTCGCTCAGAATGCTGTAGGCCCCTCTTGCTGAACTGCTGCTCCCATTATTCAGGAGAGCGGGAGACGTGAATCCCACGATTAATCAAAGCCTCCGTGCCTGAAAGGTTCATTTCATGGCGAAAACGGTGCACGTAGCCCGCACGTAGGTATAAGCAAGAGACCAGTGGTGAGGGGGGGGGGGGTGAGTATCTCTTGAGTGAAATTGCCTCTATCCGTTTGGTGTGGGAACTAACAGTATATAGCCCTCGAGCGGCCAAATTCCGCATGAATCCTTGACCATCGTTCCTCAGTTTCGGGCCAAGGCATGGGCTGCTTGGCTGGCGGCATGCTGCTCCATTGGATGCGTATCGGGCACAAGCTCAACATTTTTTTCAATGTCCCGGTCGAGCCCTGGATACTAGAGGAGAGAGTGGTCTAACCTTTTCATCGCTATGGTTCTCTGAAGTGTGTCGTGCAATATGTCTATTATTGCTTGCCGCGCAGCAGTAGGTATGACGGCTCGATGGCAGATAAGTCTTTCGTTGAACGTTAGCTCGTCTCTTTTTTATATAATCATGCAGCACTTCTTGAGATGGCTCCAACTTTCGAGGCCAGCCATTCAGTGTGCGCTCAATCAGTTGCGTCATTACCACATCGCGGGCAGTTAACCTTTGAAGACAAAAGTGCGGAGTTGGCAACAATTGTATAAACCTGTACAGGTGCGGCCAAAATATTGCGGAGCATGCTTCGGAGTTTGAAATTTTTCTCACGTGTTCTGTAGTGGAGATATGAGTGTGTCTTATATTTGAGTAGATGAAGCTCACAAAAACAGCACACAGGAAAAAAAAGACACGGTACAGAAAAAGCAGGAGTTCCTGTGTCAGCACCCCATCAGTGGTCATACATAAGAATGAAAGTATATTGTTAGATAAGATTTGAATCACTTTTGTTCCCCTTCTGTAGTATTCTTCCCCTCGCACTAGTCATTTACCTGTTGTTTGTTATATTGTTTTTGTCCCCCTTTCCAACACGCCTTCCTCTTGTCTATAAATAAGCCGTTCTTGAATTCAAGAAACAGTTGCAAGTAGCGCCTCTCTCATGTCTTTCTTTTCCTGCGTGCTGTGTTTTTGTGCGCTTCATCTAATCAAGCTATGAACCAACCTGCCCAAGAACGTGTTCTACTG
Source organism: Amblyomma americanum (assembly GCA_030143305.2). Classification (NCBI taxonomy): domain Eukaryota; kingdom Metazoa; phylum Arthropoda; class Arachnida; order Ixodida; family Ixodidae; genus Amblyomma; species Amblyomma americanum. The sequence goes on from JARKHS020012923.1 coordinate 10,868, forward strand.
AAATACCTTTCTTCTACAGTGGGCCTTTTTCTATGTGTCTCTTCAAGTCCACCACAACCTTCACTGGTGATCTGCCATATCGCCCTTACGACGTGCCCTGCGAGGGTTGATGGGTACTGCATCAGGAAGGGACTTATACCTCATGAACTTGCCGCATTGTTTGGTTTCGCCAGACCCTCCATCGGTCATGTTAAAAGGATGTGCCGGATATTACGATCCGAGCTATGGAGATAGAATCGCCTGTTCTACGAATGGCTTTGATTAATGTGTTTTTACCCGGACCCTATAACCATCGCCGGCATGAAGCTACAGTCTCTGAGGAAACTAGCAGCCCAGACCACATAAATATTGTGGCAAAAAACTCTGCTTTTGCTATTCAAAGGAAGCAAAGAAGTCCAAGACGGCGGCACGGCTCCTCAGATTTTGGCAGAGCATACATTCCGGAAGACATCGTTGAAGTCCTCAAGAAGGGTCCAAAGTACACCCTCGAGCCGAGGATTCCGGAACATGAGCTCCTTTCCTTGAATCGACGGATTTCCAACAAAGCCGATGTGGAGGACAAAGAAAGGTGCTTGCTCGATGGTGTTGACAGCCTCATCAGGACTGTACCTACTAACGGACCTCTCCAACGATCTCCAATGAAACATGTAGGTTTTTCAAGGACAATGACCTACGACTCATGCAGGCCGACGAAGGAGGCTTCGTCGTCTTTCCGTCACCCATGTTCGGCGAAAAAGCAGTCCAGGCTATCCAAAAGAATTTCAAGACCACTAAACAGAAACCTGGAAAGGTAAAAAGTTGGGCAATTTTTATGTGAACAACTCGGTTTACAGAAGCTCGCAAAACGTATTCAGGGCAGCAAGCGCAATATTTTGCATGTGTTCTTCGCTGCGAAGAACATCGAAGACATCGTTGTAGTCCTCAAGAAGGGTCCAAAGTACAGCCTCGAGCCGAGGATCCCGGAACATGAGCTCCTTTCCCTGAATCGACGGATTTCCAACAAAGCCGATGCGGAGGACAAAGAAAGGTGCTTGCTCGATGGTGTTGACAGCCTCATCAGGACGGTACCTACTGAGGGACCTCTCCAACGATCTCCAATGAAACATTAAACAAGGAAGGTACACCTTTCAGGTGCATAGTGAGCGAAAGAGGTTCCTGGCAAACGCAAGTTAGCCGCTACCTTCTAAAACGGCTCAATAACCTAGTTGTGGAAGATGTGTTGGCGTCAGGAACAGTCTTGCAGTCATTGAATTTCTGCGGGAGAACAACTCACTAGGCTGTACTTTTTCTGTAGATGTGGTTGATCTCTTTTATACTATACAACATGCAGAGTTGGTGGCATCTGTCTTAGCCTGCATCGAAAAAACGGCCAGATTTCTTTTTAAAATACTGCCGGTATATCTGCCGGTACCATCCTTAGTTTTATTTGTCTTCGACAAGCGTTGTGAAACGTGCCACTGCCATCAATATTGTGAAACGTGCCACTGCCATCAAGTGCCTTGATTCATCTCTAAAGAAATCGTGCTATCATAAAGTACAAGAAAGCTTTGACGCACAGATACAAAAGCTTAAACAGGCAGGCTTTCCTTCCCTGGTGATTAGTTCTGTGACGGAAGCATTGCTGAAAAGGGGAAAAAATAAGGAGAAAAAAGAGCGAGGATGGTGAAGCATCTGAAAAGAAAGTGAAACCGGTGGTGATTCCATACTCCCACAAAGTCGCTCGTAATCTTAATCATGTTGCCGTGAAACACAAAGTGCCGGTGGTCTTCTCTGCACCCAGAAAACTTGAATCGCTGTGTCGGAAGATTGAAAATGTTAATGCCAAGTCAACAGAACCCGCCGCGGTGGCTCAGTGGTTAGGGCGCTCGACTACTGATCCGGAGTTCCCGGGTTCGAACCCGACCGCGGCGGCTGCGTTTTTATGGAGGAAAAACGCTAAGGCGCCGGTGTGCTAGGCGATGTCAGCGCACGTTAAAGATCCCCAGGTGGTCAAGTTATTCCGGAGCCCTCCACTACGGCACCTATTTCTTCCTTTCTTTTTTCACTCCCTCCTTTATCCCTTTCCTTACGGCGCTTTTCAGGTGTCCAGCGATATATGAGACAGATACTGCGTCATTTCCTTTCCCCAAAAAACCAATTATTATTATTATTAAGTCAACAGAATGCGAAACTAAGCATGCAAACCCTTTTCTGAAATGTGCTGTGGGGGTAGTTTATAGCACCCCGCTGACTTGTGGAAAGGTGTACATCGGCCAGACAGGCCGATGTATTAATGAACGCCTAACGGAGCATAAACGCTCGCTAAGAGCTGGTACAAGATCACATTTGCCGCATCACTGCAAGGACTGCGGCAAAGAAGAGCAAAAAAAATTTTGAAGCAAAGCTCCAAGAAACTCAGATATTATGTAGAAGTAATGATAAGACTGCCCGTGATCTGCTAGAGGCCCGCCGGATTAGAAAAAGCGGGAGTTCCTATGTTAGCATCCCATCGCTGGTCATTCATAAGAATGAAAGTATATTTTTAGATAAGTTTAGAAAGATTTGAATCACTTTTGTTCCCTCCCTCAGTAGTATCCTTCCCCTCACACTAGTCATTTACCTGTCGTTTGTTATGTTAGTTTTGTCTCCCTTTCCACCACGCCTTCACTTGGCTATGAATAAGCCGTTCTTGAATTCAATAAACAGTTGCAAGTAGCGCCTGTCCCATGTATTTCTTTTCCTGTGTGCTGTGTTTCTGTGCGCTTCATCTACCCAAGAACGGGTTCTACTGAAGTGTCTTATGTTGATACGCGAACGCGCCAGTGACGTGTGCTAAGCTGTGTAAGAAGTACCTCCTAATTTGCGTTATGTAAGGTGTGGGGAGAGTTCGAGTCACCGAAGCGTGCTCCGTAATATTCTGCCCGGGACTGTACTTATGTGCGTCTTCGTCTCTTGCTACCGCGGTACTGTGATCATGCTCTTACTGTATTGGAAAGCGGCCCACCTAGGATATCCGCAGGAATTAAATCCTTTCAAGGTTTGTGCTGAATCGTATACTGGTATAGGTGCTCAGCAATAGGATCCAACGCTGAACTATCGTGATGCAGCCACGGCCGGAACTGGTTTTAAGGGACTGAACAGACTGAGTAAGTGGCTTGTGATCCGCAAGAGTAAAATGGTATCCCACTACGAACTCAGGGAATTTTCTAACACCGAACTCCACCCCAAGAGACTCTCGTTCAATTTGAGAGTAATTCTGTTCAGCGCCCGCGAGTGTGTGGGAGCGGAAACCAATGGGCAGAAGGCTTCCTTCTGTCAAAGGGCAGAAGAGCCCAATGCCGCGTGATGACGTGTATGTTTCTGAGTGGCTTCGTTGGATCACAATAATCCAAAACATTGCCGTCTTCTTCGCTTCGCGGCCTCGAATGCGTCGTTTTCTCTCGTCCCCATTGGCAGCGCGCATCAGTTGTTCAGTAGATCGTAAAGGGAATAATAATAATAATAATTGGTTTTTGGGGGGAAAGGAAATGGCGCAGTATCTGTCTCATATATCGATGGACACCTGAACCGGGCCGTAAGGGATGGGTAAAGGAGGGAGTGAAAGAAGAAAGGAAGAGAGAGGTGCCGTAGTGGAGGGCTCCGGAATAATTTCGACCACCTGGGGATCTTTAACGTGCACTGACATCGCACAGCACAAGGGCGCCTAAGCGTTTTTCCTCCATAAAAACGCAGCCGCCGCGGTCGGGTTCGAACCCGGGAACTCCGGATCAGTAGTCGTAAAGGGAAGGCAGTACGGCCGAAAAGAGCGACGTGTAGTACGTCACAAGGCCGATAAATGGTAAGAGTTCTCCCAGGCAAGTTGGCCTTGGTCACATATATTAAGGAGCCTGAATTAAATTTTAAGGAAAGAGGTGTGAAGACGACGTTGGATAACTGAAGAATAAAGAAGAGGAAGAAGAAGCATTCGGTGAGGTGGAGAAAGATGATTGGCGGAGAAGCATTAGGTGAGGTGGAGAGAACGCCGAGGCTATAGAAGGGCGAGGGAGAGCGAGGCACTGGGGGGAACAGCTGAGAAGCGGAGGCTCCGGCGGGTCAGGGACACATCGGCTGGAAGAGAGCGACGCCGGCTACAGCTCCGGTGAGCTCGCGTTCTACGACATCGCATCTTGGACTTCCTGCCGGGCCTGAGCCCGTTCCGGGGAGTCAACGGAGGATGCTACCACCTGCTACGGCCAGTAGTGTCTCCAGCGCTGTTGCCACCCATCCGGGTGGTGCCCCCAACGCCAACAACACCGGCATCACCTCCACAGGCGCTTGGACCGGGAGCTTATACGACGCAGCGAGCGACGCCGTAAGCGAAGCCAGCCCAAGCCCATCGAACGCCGCCTCGACGCCGGCTACTGGATCCATACAACGCCGCAGCCACACCGAACCAACCGTGAGCGCGAACGCCGACCACTAAAAGTAGAACGCTAATAGTAGGCGCTGATAGCAGTGTTCCCGGGTCGTGTGTATTTTTATTCTGTGTTTTGTGTTAGTTTTGTGTTCTAGTGTGTGTGTGTCACGTAGGGTGTATTAAATGTGCGTCTGTGTGGGTACACCTCTCGCCTAGTCCATTCTTTCGGTCCGAGTGTTCTCCGGGAAGATCCGTGACAAAGATAAGTCGCGAGCCTGTGCCAGGATTCATTTCCTTTTTCTTTTTGCTTTGATCGAACTTTCCCGATCTCTTGACGGCAGAAAGTACGGATTTGGCAAAAACGTTAGAACTGGCGCTCAAGCTAGGGTTAAGCAAAGAAGATGCGATGCGTCTCTATGACAAGGAGGGAAAGAGGAGGCAGATAGGCAGATAGAGGAAAGGGAGCAAGCACGCGCAGACGCTCGCGATGCAGAAGAGCGCGAAGCAGAACAGCGGGAGGAGAAAAGAGCTCGCAAGGCAGAAGAGCGAGAAGAGAAAAGAGCTCGCGAGGCAGAAGAGCGAGAAGCTAGAAGAGCACGCGAGGTAGAAGAACAGGAAAAAAGAAGGGTAGAACGGAATGAGTTTATTTTGTGGAAACAGGCGCATGTCGCGGGAGGATATGAGGAGATCACGGACAATGATCAGCGTTCCTTAGCGGACACAGAATCTGCTAGACCAGCTAGAGTTTGTCCAAGAATGCTGATGGCTCCTTCTGGTGACAAGAGAGATGATTTGGATGCATATCTGCAACGATTCGAGCGGATAGCTTTGGGTCAAGGCTGGGAGCGCAGTGAATGGGCCACGGCATTAAGCATGTGTTTAGTCAGAGAGGCGCTGAGTGTGTTTGGAAGGATGCCTGCAGCTGATTCCATGAACTACGAGAAAGTCAAAAAGGTGCTCCTCCAAAGATTCAGGCTTACGGCAGAGGGTTTTCGTGAGATTCGTGAAAAACAAGAGCATATGGCTGTGCATCTGAGGCGCCAGTAAGGTGTTTTCTCTGCGGCAAGGTGGGACACCGTGCAGCTGACCGTCGGACTAGTAGCGCTGCCCAAAAAACACATGTGGTGTGTCTAGGTTGTAAAAGGAGGGGTCATACTCTGGATGAGTGCCGATACAGAACGCAAGACCGAGCTGCATGCGTTGTCGATTCTAGGGTAGAACTTGTCACGCCACCTGAAGTTCCACAGCTGAAAGGAGAGCAAACGTCGCTGGAAAATGAGGTGTTGAGTGGAACACCCAAGTCGAAAGCAGCAATGCCGGTGGTGGTTGGGCAAATGGTGGACCATCCTATATTGGTGCATAGAGACAACGGAGCCAACACAGTTTTGGTTCGGAGAAGCCTGGTGAAGGACGAGGATCTTACAGGGGAAGCGTCGGCCATCACTCTTGTAGATAGCATAGTAAGGTACCTTCCTGAAGCAAGGATTCTAGAGTCCACGCCATATTATACTGGACAGGTAGTGGCAAAGTGCGTAGACCAACCTATTTCCGATCTCATTTGGGAAACATTACGGGTGCAAGAAGTGTCGAAGACCCCGATCCCGAGTGGAGGATGCTCGGCGTTCAAGAACATCCAAAGGAGGAAAGGCCCGTGACAGCTCAGACGGGTGCAGTCAGTTTTTCGTCGGGAGTGGAGACAAGAGCTCAAGCGACAGCCTGAGCAACGCAGGGTCCGCTCTCTACTCCTGTTACGATGTGTCTGAGCATAACACCGGGCGAAATTGCTATTAGGCAAAAAGAAGACCCGAGCTTGAAGGCCTGCTTCGAAAGAGTCGGGGAAAAAGCGAAAAGAAAGAAGAGTCGTACGCCAATCGAATATCAATTGGTAAATGGTTTTCTACACAGGGAATGGATGTTTAGTTCAGGAAGGGAGGTTCAACAGCTAGTGTTACCGAGAGATATGCGAGAGACGGTGCTACGCTTAGGACATGACGCCATTACGGCCGGACACCAGGGTGTTCGAAGAAAACGGTGTCTAGGATCACCGAGGAGTTCTTTTGGCCGGGTGTTCAGAGTGACGTTAAGCGCTTTGTTCGCTCATGTGACGTGTGTCGATCAGTGCACAGTTCCGAAGGGAATAGTTGGTCCCGTACCTCTGGGCAAGATGCCAGCCATCGACGTACCCTTTCAGCGAGTGGCTATAGACATTTTGGGGCCAATCTCTCTGTCACATATATTAAGGAGCCTAAATTAAATTTTAAAGGAAAAAGGTGTGAAGAAGACGATGCGTATTAACCGAAGAATAAAGAGGAAGAAGAAGCATTCGTTGAGGTGGAGAGAGATGATTCGTGGAGAAGCATTCGGTGAGGTGGAGGGAGGTGATTGGTGGAGAAGAGAAGACGACGACGACAAGGCTTCCGTGGACTAACACCGAGGCTATAAAAGGGTGAGTGAGAGCGAGGGACTCGGGGGAACAGCAAAGAAGCGAAGGCTCCGGCGGGTCAGGGACACTTTGGCTGGAAGAGAGCGACGCCGGCTACTGCTCCGGTGAGCTCACGTTCTACGACATTATTGTCATTGCTGATGGATCAGCGTATGTCTACCGTTAGTGTTTATTTACTAAAGCGTGCTATTGATTCCAGTGTTCTTGTGTTATGTGTCAGTGTTGTTTCTATATGCCTGAACAGCGCGAGCTTGTACAAAGCAATTTTCTTTCTTAATTTTTCTTTTTTCCTTTTTCTTTTCTTTTCGGTGTTAATCTGCTCAAGCAGGCGGATGACACCACTGTTATCATTATCATATCTTGTAGCATTTTTTTTTCTTTCTTCACCATGTATGCTCACTCCTGCCAAAGGCCTTCTGCGAAGGCTGGCAGTACTTCTGAAATAAATAAAAAATCGCATCGTGGACTTCCTGCCGTGCCTGAGCCCGTTCCGGGGAGTCAACGGAGGACGCTACCACCTGCTACGGCCAGGAGTGTCTCCAGCGCTGTTGCCACCCCTCCGGGTGGTGCCCCCAACGCCAACAACACCGGCATCACCTCCACGGGCGCTTGGACCGGGAGCTTGTACGACACAGCCAGCAACACCAGCCCAAGCACGCCGAACGCGGCCTCGACGCCGGCTACGGGATCCACACAACGCCGCCGCCACACCGAACCAACCGTGAGCACAAACGCCGACCGCTAATAGTAGAACACTAGTAGTAGACGCTAGTAACAGTGTGCCCGGGTCGCGTGTATTTATAGTCTTTGAGTTTTGTGTTAGTTTTGTTTGTTTTGTGTTCGAGTGTGTGTGCCACGTAGCGTGTATTAATTGTGCGTTTGTGTGGGTACACCCGCCGCCTAGTCCATTCTTTCGGTCCGATTGTTCTCCGGAGAGATCCGTGACAAAGATAAGTGGCGAGCGTGTGCCAGGATACATTTCCTTTTTTGCTTTGTCTCGGATCTTTCCGATCTCTCGACAGCAGAAAGGAAGGGTTTGGCAAGAACGTTAGAACTGGCGCTCAAGCTAGGGTTAAGCAAGGAAGAGGCGATGCATCTCTATGAGGAGGAGGGAAAGAGGCAGAGAGAGGAAATGGCGCAAGCACGCGCAGACGCTCGTTATGCAGAAGAGCTAGAAGAGAAAAGAGCTCGCGAGGCAGAGAGGAGAGCTCGCGAGGCGGAAGAGCGAGAAGAGAAAAGAGCTCGCGAGGCAGAGAGAAGAGCTCGTGAGGCATAACAGGAGAAAAGAAGGATAGAACGGGAGGAGTCTATTTTGTGGATACAGGCGCATATCGCGGGAGGATATGAGGACATCACGGACAATGATCAGCGTTCCTTAGCGGGTACAGAATCTCCTAGACCAGCCAGAGTTTGCCCGAGGAAGCTGATGGCTCCTTTTGATGACAAGAGAGATGATTTGGATGCATATCTGCAACGATTCGAGCGGATAGCTTTGGGGCAAGGCTGGGAGCGCAGTGAATGGGCCACGGCATTAAGCATGTGTTTAGTTGGAGAGGCGCTGAATGTGTTTGGAAGGATGCCCGCTGCTGATTCCATGGACTACGAGAATGTCAAAAAGGCACTCCTCCAAAGATTCAGGCTTACGGCAGAGGGTTTTCGTGAGAGATTTCGCACCGCGAGACCTGAGGATTCGGAAACCGCGAAGCAGTTTTCTTGCAGGCTGACCAACTATTTTGATAGATGGCTTGATATGTCAAACACAGAAAAGAGTTTTGAAGGTGTGCGTGACGAGCTAGTCACAGAGCAATTTTTAGCGTGTTGCAGCTCAACGCTGGCGCTATTCCTGAAGGAAAGAAAGTAGTGTTCGCTGGAAGAGTTCGCCGACACTGCAGACCAATTCCTCGGGGCTGAAGGGCTAGGAAATTGGAGTAAGTCAAAGGAGGAAACCAAAAAGATCGTAGAGACAGATGCGGCAAAACCAAGAGTATATGGCGGAGCATCTAAGGCGCCAGTAAGGTGTTATCTCTGCGGCAAGGGGGGACACCGTGCAGCTGACTGTCGGACTTGTAGCGCTGCCCAGAAAACACAGGTTGTGCGTCAAGGCTGTAAGAGGAGGGATGAGTGCCGATGCAGAACGCAGGACCGAGCTGCATGCGTTGTCGACTCTAGGGTCGAACTTGTCACGCCATCCGAAGTTCCAGAGCTGAAAGGAGAGCAAACGCCGCTGGAAAATCAGGCAGTGAGTGGAACACCCAAGTCGAAAGCAGCAATGCCAGTGGTGGTTGGGCAAATGGGAGACCGTCCTATATTGGTGCTTAGAAACAGCGGAGCTAACACAGTCTTGGTTCGTAGAAGCCTGGTGAAGGACGAGGATCTTACAGGGGAAGCGTCGGTTGTCACTCTTGTAGATAGCACAGTGAGGTACCTTCCTGAAGCCAGGATACCAGTGTCCACGCCATATTATACTGGGCAGGTAGTGGCAAAATGCGTACACCAACCCATCTACGATCTCATCCTGGGAAACATTACGGGTGCAAGAAGTGTCGAAGACCCCGATCCCGAGTGGAGGATGCTCGGCGTTCAAGAACATCCAAAGGAGGAAAGACCCGTGACAGCTCAGACGGGTGCAGTCAGTTTTTCGTCGGCACTGGAGACAAGAGCTCAAGCGACAGCCCGAGCAACGCAGCGTCCGCTCTCTGCTCCGGTTACAATGTGCCTGAGCGTAACACCGGGAGAAATTGCAATTAGGCAAAAGGAAGAGCCGAGCTTGAAGGCTTGCTTCGAAAGAGTCGGGGAAAGAGTGAAAAGAAAGAAGAGTCGGACGTTGTTCGCGTATCAATTGGTAAATGGTCTTCTGCACAGGGAATGCATATTTAGTTCAGGAAGGCGGGTCCAAGAGCTGGTGTTACCAAGATATATGCGAGAGATCGTACTACGCTTAGGACATGACGCCATTATGGCCGGACACCAGGGTGTTCAAAAAACGTTGTCTAGGATCACCGAGGAGTTCTTTTGGCCGGGTGTTCAGAGTGACGTTAAGCGCTTTGTTCGCTCATGTGACATGTGCCAGCGCAAAGTTCCGAAGGGAAGAGTTGGTCCCGTACCTCTGGGCAAGATGCCAGCCATCGACCTACCGTTTCAGCGAGTGACGATTGACATTGTGGGGTCAATCTCTGCAGTATCCGCCAAAGGCAATAGATATGTGCTTACTCTAGTTGACGTGGCCACTCGTTATCCTGACGCTATTCCACTGAGAACTAATGACAGTATCCAAGTGGCGGAGGGTCTTGAGGAAATGTTTTCGCGTTATGGGTTCCCGAGGGAAATTTTGAGTGACCGGGGCTCGAACTTCACATCGGAACTAATGAAGGAGGTTAACCGCCTTTTGTCAGTGAGGCACTTACTGACGACGCCTTACCATCCCATGTGTATTGGGCTTGTAGAGCGATTCAATGGCACCCTCAAAAGTATGATCAAGAAAATGTGCCAGGAGAGACCTACTCATTGGGATAGATATCTCCCAGCTCTTTTGTTCGCTTGCCGCGAAGTACCACAAACGAGTCTTGGCTTCTCGCCTTTCGAGATGTTGTATGGGAGAATCGTTCGAGGTCCACTTACAATACTCAAGGAGTTGTAGGCTAATAAGGAGATTGCATCAGATCTCAAGACAACTTACACATACGTTCTTGAGTTGCGGGACAATTTGGAAGAAATATTGCAGGCTTGCGCATCAATGCCTGGAAAGGGCGCTCGAACGCTATAAGGGCTACTATGACAAGAAAGCCACTCAGAGGAATTTGAATCCGGGCGACAAGGTTCTCATCTTGCTACCCACGGATAATAATAAGTTACTGATGCAGTGGAAGGGCCCTTACCTTGTGACGCAGAAGAAAATTGACATGGATTATGAGTTACTGATAAATAACACCAAGAAGGTGTTCCATGCAAACATGTTGAAAAAGTACGAAGAAAGAGTTCCCGTACAGTGCGCCCCTAAGGTAGCATGCTCGGTAGTAGCCGAGGAGACAGATGATGTTGTCGAGATGCCCACATGCATTGGGAAGAAAACTGTAGGTTGGGATAAGGTGCTAATTAACCGCAATTTGAATGAAGCCCGAAGCTCTCAGATAAAGACCCTACTCCAAAGCAAAGAAGATGTGTTTTCAGATGTGCCGTGCAAAACAGATGTCATATGTTGCAGACTAGATCTCTCTCCAGATAGACCAATAAGCGTGAAGCAATACTCACTACCTTTAGCAGTTCAAGAATCAATAGAAAAGGAGGTACGGGATATGTTGGAGCTTGGTGTGATTGAGAGGTCATGGTCAGCGTACAATGCGCCTCTCGTGGTTGTCAAAAAACCCGATGGTATTAACCGACTGTGTGTAGATTTTCGTCGGCTAAATGACATCATAGTACCCGATGCAGAGCCCATACCAAGAGCGGACGTGGTGTTCGCTAAGGTGGCTCACAAAAGGTTTTTTCTAAATTTGACTTAGCTAAAGGATATTGGCAAATACCAATGGAAGATTCTTCTAAAGAGCAGACTGACTTTTCGTGCTCGGCGGGTTTTTCCAGTTTAAATTCATGCCTTTTGGTTTGAAGACAGCGTCTGCAATATTCACGAAGCTGATGAGGAAGGTTTTGGATGGGCTCCAAAATGTAGAACACTATATTGAGGACATACTGGTGGCAACAGATACGTGGGAAGAGCATGTAATTAAAAAACTATTTCATAGAATTCAGCAAGCCAGGTTGACCATAAATCCGGCGAAATGTGAGGTGGGCTTTGAAGCCATTTCTTTTCTGCGACACAAGCAGGGTATGGGCCGTATCGCGACGAAAGACGACATCTTGGACAAAATACAGCACGCCCAGACACCAACGACCAAGAAAGAGGTACAGTCGTTCCTGGGTCTGGCGGGATACTACAGGGACTTAATTCCCGACTATGCCCACATAGCCGACCCGCTTGTCGAACTAACTAAGAAGGGGGCAAGCAATAAGCTGATTTGGACTGCTGAACATGAAAATGCATTCGTAATGCTAAAAGGGTATATGGCAAAACCGCCCGTTCTGCTTGCTCCGAATCTGGGTAAAGAGTTCGTGCTTCGCACTGATGCGTCAGACCGAGCTTTAGGAGCCGTATTCTTGCAAGAAGAGAATCGCGTGCTGCATCCGGTATTTTTTGCAAGCAAGAGATTATCGGCTAGTGAATGCAACTACTCCACTGCTGAAAAGGAATGTTTGACGGTGGTGTGGGCGGTAAAGAAATTCCACATTTATCTTTATGGGAGACATTTCGGGATTCAAACAGATCATCAACCGCTTGAATATTTAACCAAGGCCAAAATGAACAATAGTAAAGTTATGAGATGGAGTTTGGCCTTGCAAGTTTGGCATTTCAGGTTGAATATATTAAAGGCAGAGATAACGTGGGAACGGACTTCATGAGTAGATCCAACTGAACAGCTCTAGGTATCTCTGCCATGTATCTTGTTGTTGTTGTGTTAATGTATCTCTGGGATTTATCTTGTTGTTGTTGCTGCTGCTGTTGGTGTTACGTGATTATACAAGGCAGTGTGTTGTGGACACGAACATGTTTATTAAGGACTTTGTGCGTACAGCGGCAGTGGTGCGTTCTGGAAACGCAATTTGGTGTGCTGTGTTGTGGTGTGAGTTTGATGTGTGCTGGACATCTGCGGTTTGATGTGTGCTGGGTCCAGAATACCCACAGAAGATAGTCCGTTGGCATGCGTGGCTTGAAGAGGAGTATGACGTGAACAGTGTTTCATGGAAAAACTCTTGAGGGAGGGGGCCCTTGTCACATATATTAAGGAGCCTAAATTAAATTTTAAAGGAAAAAGGTGTGAAGAAGACGATGCGAATAAACCGAATAATAAAGAAGAGGAAGAAGAAGCATTCGTTGAGGTGTAGAGAGGTGATTGGTGGAGAAGAGAAGAAGACGACAAGGCTTACGTGGACTAACACCGAGGCTATAAAAGGGCGAGTGAGAGCGAGGTACTCGGGGGAACAGCAGAGAAGCGGAGGCTCCGGCGGGTCAGGGACACTTTGGCTGGAAGAGAGCGACGCCGGCTACTGCTCCGGTGAGCTCGCGTTCTACGACATCGCATCGTGGACTTCCTGCCGTACCTGAGCCCGTTCCGGGGAGTCAACGGAGGACGCTACAACCTGCTACGGCCAGGGGTGTCTCCAGTGCTGTTGCCACACACCGGGTGGTGCCCCCAACGCCAACAACACCTCCACGGGCGATTGGACCAGGAGCTTGTACGACACAGCCAGCGACGCCGCCAGCGACGGCAGCCCAAGCACGCCGAACGCAGCCTCGACGCCGGCTACGGGATCCACACAACGCCGCAGCCACACCGAACCAACCGTGAGCACAAACGCCGACCGCTAATAGTAGAGCACTAATAGTAGACGATAGTAGCAGTGTGCCCGGGTCGCGTGTATTTATAGTCTTTGTGTTTTGTATTAGTTTTGTGTTCTAGTGTGTGTGCCACGTAGCATGTATTAAATGTGCGTTTGTGTGGGTACACCCGTCGCCTAGTCCATTCTTTCGGTCCGAGTGTTCTCCAGAGAGATCCGTGACACTCTCCATTATCCGCCGAAGGCAATTGATATGTGCTTACTCTGGTTGACGTGGCCACTCGTTATCCTGACGCTATTCCACTGAGAACTATTGACAGTATCCAAGTGGCGGAGGGTCTTGAAGAAATGTTCTCGCGTTATGGGTTCCCGAGGGAAGTTTTGAGTGACCGGGGCTCGAAATTCACATCAGAACTAATGAAGGAGATTAACCGCCTTTTGCCAGTAAGGCAGTTACTGACGACGCCTTACCATCCCATGTGTAATGGGCTTGTAGAGCGATTCAACGGCAAACTCAAAAACATGATCAAGAAAATGTGCCAGGAGAGTTACTGATTGGGATCGATATCTCAAGCTTTGGTGTTCGCTTACCGCAAAGTACCGCAAACGAGTCTTGGTTTCTCGCCCTTCGAGATGCTGTATGGGAGAACAGTTAGTAGTCCACTTGTAATACTCAAGGAGCTGTGGGCTAATAAAGAGATTGAATCAGATCTCAAAACATACACGTACGTTACTGAGTTGCGGGACAGGCCGAAGGAAACATGCAGGCTTGCACATCAGTGCCTGGACAGGGCGTGCGAAAGCTATAGATGATATTGTCACGTAGTGGTGACGGCAGTCGAAGCAGTGATGAAGACGGACGAAAGGGTCTTCTAAAAGAAAACTGTTTATTGGGCTGACTTGTACCCAAAATGGAGTGAATCACTCGGCGGCGGCGAAGCGACAAGCTTGCTCGGCGGTCGTCGAACAGAATGCCCGCCGCTGTCGGCCGTGCTGAATTTAAACTGATAGCGAACTTTCGAGATAAAGCGTGCAAAGTTATTAGAACATTCCGGAACAACGTAGAATCAGCTTTGCCTGGCTTGCGATCAATCGAGATAAATCTAGTCGCGTCTTGTGTCGAAATGAAAGCGATAAGGTGGTGTGGCGGCAGATTTGAAAAACGAATAAACATTGCAAATATTCGCGGCAATATGATGAAAAGGAAGCCATTCACAGAAATCTTGATCCGGGCGACAGAGTGCTCGTCCTGCTACCCACGGATCATATAAGTTACTGATGCAATGGAAGGGCCCGTACCTTGTGACGCGGGAGAAAATGGACATGGAATATGAGTTATTGATAGATGACACTAAGAACGTTTTCCATGTAAATATGTTGAAGAGGTACGAAGAAAGGGGTGCCGAATGGTACGCCTCCAAGGTAGCATGCTCGGTAGTTGCCGAGGAGACAGGTGATGTTGCCGAGGGGCCCACGTTCAGTGGGAAGAAAAACGTAGGAGGGGATGAGGTACTAATGAAGCCCAATGTAAATGAAGACAGACGATCACAGCTCTACTCCAAATCAAGGGTAGATGTTTTCGGATAGGCCAGGCAAAACGGAGGTCATATGTTACATATTAGAGCTACTGAGCAGCTCTAGGTATTACTGGGATGTATCTTGTTGTTGCTGTGCTAATGCATCTCTGGGATTTATCTTGTTGCTGTTGTTGGTGTTATGTGATTATACAAGGGAGTGTGTTGTGGACACCAACATGTCTATTAAGGACTCTGTACGGACAACGGCAGTGGTGTGTTAGTGTTCTGAAAACGCAGTTTCATGTGCTAAGTTAGTGGTGTGCTCTTGGTGTGTGCTGGACATCTGCGGTGTGTTGTGTGCTGGGTCCAGAATCGCGACAGAAGATAGTCGTTTGGCTGGATGGCTTGAAGACGAGTTTGACGTGAGCAGTTTTTCATGGAAAAACGAGCAGTCATGGAAAATCTCTTAAGAGAGCGGGCCCTTGTCACATATATTAAGGAGCATAAAATAAATTTTAAAGGAAAGAGATGCGAAGAAGACGACGTTGGTTAACCAAAGAATAAAGAAGAGAAAGAAGAAACATTCGGTGAGGTGGAGAGAACTTCGAGGCTATAAAAGGGCGAGGGAGAGCGAGGCACGGTGGGGAACAGCTGAGAAGCGGAGGCTCCGGCGGGTCAGGGACACATCGGCTGGAAGAGAGCGACGCCGGCTACAGCTCCGGTGAGCTCGCGTTCTACGACATCGCATCTTGGACTTCCTGCCGGGCCTGAGCCCGTTCCGGGGAGTCAACGGAGGACGCTACCACCTGCTACGGCCAGGAGTGTCTCCAGCGCTGTTTCCACCCATCCGGGTTGTGCCCTTAACACCAACACCGGCATCACCTACACGGGCGCTTGGACCGGGAGCTTATACGACACAGCGAGTGACGCCGTCAGCGACGCCAGCCCAAGCACGTCGAACGCCGCCTCGACGCCGGCTACTAGATCCATACAACGCCGCAGCCACACCGAACCAACCGTGAGCATGAACGCCGACCACTAACAGTAGAACGCTAATAGTGGACGCTGGTAGCAGTGTTCCCGGGTCATGTGTATTTTTATTCTTTGTGTTATAGTTTTGTTAGTTTTGTGTTGTAGTGTGTGTATCACGTAGAGTGTAATAAATGTGCGTCTGTGTTGGTACACCTGTCGTCTAGTCCATTCTTTCGGTCCGAGAGTTCTCCGGGGAGATCCGTGACTCCTTGGCATTCTTAGAATAGCATGTTATCGGTCTTCGGAAACAATCCCTCTGTACTGCTACGGTGGCCTAGGTACTCGATTTCCGGCATTATGAGTTTGCACTTTCTGGATGCAACTTGACCTGTAATGACGGAATCTGCTGAATATTTCGCGTAAAGTGTCTCAGTTGCGCCGTTTTTCTGCTACCACAATG
The DNA here is from genome assembly GCA_030143305.2 of Amblyomma americanum. NCBI lineage: Eukaryota > Metazoa > Arthropoda > Arachnida > Ixodida > Ixodidae > Amblyomma > Amblyomma americanum. The sequence goes on from JARKHS020012923.1 coordinate 27,025, forward strand.
CCGTCCAAGTAAACTTGGACGCCTGGCAGACCTTGCAATATTTCTTCCATACGCCTCAGAAATATCGCCGTGGCAGAAGCTACACCAAACGGGTATCCTGTTGTAACTGAGTGCGACCTTTTCGGGGTATTTACCTCCAAGATTTGGTTCCTTCAGGTCAGTAGAACTCAAAACCTCGTCGCCGTTCAAAACATCAACAATAACGTGGATTATGCGGCGTGTGCAGTCACCTCTAAATTCCCACACAATGGGCATATTGCATAAGGCAGTCACAGTGAAGCATTGCGGGAAGCGTCAGGCACTGCGTGAAGCACCGAAATTATGAAAGCGTGGTTTGTCATATTCCAGGCCTCAAGCCCCTCTCTAGCCAGAGTAGTGTGACATGCAGCAAGGCTCTGCTTTGTAGTGGTGTGGTTCGGGATAGAAAGGGCTCGGCCAAAGTAGCGAGAGCAGAACGATGCCGGAGAAGACTGCTAAAATTTATTTACAGTTTTAGAGTAGTCAAGCTCGGCACGAGAGGAAAGACGAGAAGTAAGCACGTGAGTAGCACGCCATTACGCTCCGCAGTCAGTCTGCTTAAATATAGTCTCGAGATCACTGAGGGGGGATCTCTGCACGCGATCAATTTCCAGTCAAGGAGTCACTCCTCAGGATGACTTCGGGAACAGCCCACAACAGGAGGCGGCACCGTAGCCCCGGCCAACGTTGGCCCCGCTGCCCTCTCGCAGCTTTCCGGTGTGAGGGCACGCACTTCCGATGGCAATGCCGATCCTGTCGCCGTTTGCCCGCGTTGCCGGCGGTGGCGGAGAGAAATTCAGTACCATATAGATAAACGGCCTTGGATGCCTTGGTCGTTGACAAAGTTTAACTGGAAGTACCGCGTCCCGCAATACCACCAACTTCGAACCCCGACTTTTCGTTGAGATGGGAGGCTTGCAGCAGGTCGTTAATCAGAAAAGAGGGATGGTTGGATTTCACCAATGCGCCCATGGGAAAGTTATTCTCGCCGTTGGCTTCCCACATGGAGAGAAGGCTTCTCCCAGCGACGCTATTAGCCCGAGTGGTCAGGCAACGCAACGTCCACCTCGTCAGGCTACTGGTCGGAAAGCCCTTTCTCCCGGGGATAAAGGAAGATTGATCCGTTGTTGACGATGTTAAGCATGGCGTGCTTTCCAGCCTAAATGCATTAAGACGCGGACTCCCTCATACGGGCCGGGCAACCATGGCAGCGGCAACAGCAGCGGCATCAAGTGGCCGAGTCTGCCCTTGGCTCGCCGTACGGCGTGATGCTATTGAAAGGTCACTCTGGAGATGTCAAAGACGGCTGCGACAGAGGTCCCGCATTTTGGAGAAAAGGTGGGAAGTACAAGGTTATTCATTCACCAGCTGGGAGACGGCTTGACATTCCCTTCCCTCGGAAGCTCCGAACCCGCCAGAATGGTGAAGTAGACACGAGAGTGTTCGATGCGTCTTTTCCCCATCCAGATCAATTAGTCCCCATTGGGGGCCTAACTAGGACCATTTGCTTGCTCAATGGGGCCAGTTGATTCCAGTTAGTTTCCAATGGGGACCAATTAATCCCCATTGAAACCAGTTGATCTCAGTTAATCCCACTTGCATTCCCCATTGAAGCTTTTCACCAGGGTGGGAATTGGCATGCCGTTCCTTTCCCACGGGGGCATCGATCTGACTGCGGTGGTGACGTCAACACAACAGTGTTCGAGAATTCCGCTTTCTTTCGACCCAGCTGCGAAAACGCATCAGCACCGCCCCCTGCCGTGGGTGGCACCACCAGTATCTACATCTGTGCTGCTTCACTGGACATCGTTCTCCGAACTTTATTCCCCAGTCAGGGATCTGTGGAATATGAAGGGTATTTAACAGGTTGCTGGTTTGTTACAGAGGCACTCCCATTTGTTAACAAGTCCCTTTAACTGATCGAGAGCCATTCTTAGTTGCTCTTAATTGTACATTATGTGAATAGTCTGTATAAAGTTCTTGTCTCTTCGTAACCACGTCTCCGACCTTCGTCTCTTCTCCAGCCTGCCCACGCTGCAGAGTCCCAACGCCACTGCCCATACCCAGAAACAAGCCCAGTCGGAAGCAAACACAAAAGTGGCCTCTGCGAACAGAATTCCTCGGGTTCCAAAGCGGCAAGTTCCGTCGTAGGCTCGTCAGCTGGTGCCAACGGTGTCTTTCGCACGTGTGAGTTGGAGTTCGGGTTTCAAATAAAACTCCCAGAAGAGCACAACCATTCTGGTCAAACTGGACACTGTCAGAATCCAGCCTACCTGTGAAGAACTTGAACTGTCCGCCTAGAGCACGTGTACAGATTGCTTAGCCTCTTTAGCGATCTTTGGTTTTGCTTTGGAGTCTTTCTGCTTTTGTATGTCGCTAGGAGTATGCTATGGCACAAGATACCTGTCTATAAAAGCTGGGGTCACATAGACCCATTTTCAAAGCATTTTATTCCCCCACCCCAAGTCGAGCACCATGGTAAAGCAAAGCTTGAACCTATTCTATCACCGGTGGCTACTCAGCGCCGCTGAGGGTGCAACCCCATACCTCCCGCGTACGAGGCGGATGCTCAAACCACTAGGCCACTGCTGGGATCCCTGTTTATGTGTTCACGTCATTGTCAGCTTCTTTGCCTTATGTTCCACATCATGCGTTGGCATTTTACTTCTTTCCCCTAGCCTTCTGCTATTCCCCTTCTTGGTCTCCAGTGATAAAATAGCATTTGGTTGGAAAGGAAGAGTTAGACGTGAGATGGCAGCATCATCCAGCTGCCCATCCCTTCTTTGCCAAGAGCCCACTAGATGGCAGCAGCAGTCTTTGCCCCTGCGTTTCCCACAGTTGAGTCACCCGAGACGCCGCCAACAGTCATAGCCTAACCGTCGAGACTACAGTCTCGCGTCCCCTCAGCCTTTGTCTTAGAGACAACCCTTTCGCCGTGCCCAAAGTCGCTGCCCACTAAACGATGCCTAATCAAGCAGCCTCTGCCTTGGTTGTCTTCACATCTGACACAATCATCAGCCAGCATCTTGTTCACCTTTGGCGCAGTCGCTCATAATAGAGCGCCACGTATTTCCAGCTTCAATATAACGAAGTAAATTTTGCCGCACTTTCAATGAAACAAAGTTGTACTGCTGACTTCGAACAAACCCAATGAAAAATTGTACTGCGGGCACGAGTTTTGCTGAGCGGAGCGCATACTGACACAGGCACTAAAAAGTGGGCTCCACGTGGCCGGCAGATGCACGGCTCATATGCAGACTGAATTTCAATGGCCCAAGTGGGGCCGTGAGGCAAGCATGATCAAAGTGGGGTGCCATCTGGTGCAGCACAAGTGTCGGTGCAGCCAACTAGTAGCTCTCACAAGCTCTTGCCCAAAATCACCACCGAAAGTCTGCGCGCCAAATTTATCCATCCCCGAATCTCGACAAAAGAACTCTGCAAAGGTCACTGCCATTGGCAAATGCATTGGCTGCGAAGGCATAGAATGTACAGCGTGATCCACGGCTGCGGAGAGTCACTGTGCATGCGCAGAGCACCCCTACGACGCGACCAATGAGCGCGTGCGCACTGGCAGCGTGCGGAATCAGATTGCGCAATGCTAAATCTCTCGTTTTATGCTTAACACCTCACAAACTCGCTTCTTACTCCAACAATGCACGCACACTCACAAAAGCACATGAGATATGGCATAGCGCTATCAGTGTTGCGCTACTGTGATCCACTTGAGAGGGGACCCAACTGCGCCAGTGCAGTATGCATGTGTAGCCGCTTCTAGCCCCTGGAGGCCATCTGCGCGCGCACAAAGAGTGCTGCGCTAACTGCTGTATGTGAAAACTCGAGCTTATAGTGGAAAAGTGACGAGGCGCGGAATGGTTCTGATTTCATTTCATGACAGGGGCGTTCTTCTCGCTCTCCCTGAAATTTAGAAAAAGGGGGCGTGGGCACGGAGGTGGTGATGAAATGCGCCATCATGATTTGTTGTGTTGGCAATGTGCTCTGTGCTCGGGGAGTGATAAGAAGATGAAGATGGAAAAACCAAAATTCAAGGCAGGTCTGCCATTCGCAACACCCGCAAGGTGCTTTATGTGATATACGTGCTGACGCGAGCTTGCAAGACGCCATGGAATTTCTATAGTCATGCGAACGACGCATAATGCTATTGAAGCATCAACAGCGAGGAAAGCGCGGAAGTAACAGCCTACTTTCACCGCCGACAAAGGCTTTTCCGGTGGGTGATCCGGAAACAAGTTTTGAACGATGTTTTGCATGCTACAAGATGAACCTCGATGTAACAAAACTGCAATCGAGCATGCGGATTTCACGGACTTCGTTAAGGTCTAACTGCACACACCTTGATCTTTTGGCTTTGCAAATGCAACATGCACTACTTTCGTGTACCATGCAAATAACATTGTTTGCTGTACTTTGTTATTTGAGACACTGCAATGGGACAATTGTTTCGTGCTTTTCAATTGCTTGCATAACAATGTGCCATTTGTAGGCATCGACATCTGTGGAGCAACACATGAAGCAACACATGGAGCAAAACGTTTAAACCAGACACTAGTGAGGAATACATATACCGTATTTACGCGCATAATTTGCACACTTTTTATTCAGAAATTAGGGCTCGGAAAAGGGGGTGCACAAATTACGCGGAGATTTCGCGAGCGCGACTTAAAAAACTCCACAAAGGTCATAACGCGCAATATAGGTATAGTGTATGTTGTTGCGTATACATCAGCGCCCGGACCCACACCCCACGCTCGCCGCACCCCGAAAAAAAGTTCTCTAAATGAAAAGCAAGAGAATGAAGAAAGTGTTTACAAACAGCAACGCCAAGGCACGGGCTACTTGGATAACACAAGGTAGAACAAAGCACAGCAAAGCAAAAAACCCAGTGTGAAAAGTAATGAACGAAATAAACTAATATGCTATTTAAAGGTTTACTGAGTCACTTAATTATGCACAAAACAAAAGCACATAGATGAGGCAACTAATGACTATACTCAGTTTTATACATGGCAGTCAACACTGCCGAAGTTAGCATGCCTGTCCACACAGGCTAGGTAAGTCCCCACCCAAAAAGTAGTTCACCCTACAACCAAAGTGAACGCATGCTTATTTCGTTGCTGCAAATCTCAAGTACCGTGACTGGCAACCTTCTGCAGTTCATTTTACCTTTTGCCACAATTTCGTAAAGTGACTAATTGAGATTTCAAGAAGTAAGAATGTCATGTGGCAGTATGGTATGCAGCTGGTAGGGAGAATCACTCCAACTCTATCCACACCTAAAAATTAGTTCATACTCTGTGAATATCCCAGCCAGAGGGCCTGAACGCAGAGCACTTCACAGCTTCGACCATGGTTCCCAATGCTAGCACTCAGTTTTATACTGCTCCTTGTTTTCATCCAATCATTCGCTGAGGCTTGGAGAGGAACGAATGGTATGTGGCGGAGTAACAGTATGGTTTTGCAGGCACGCTATTTCCACAGTGTTGACTGCTATGTACAAAACGGAGTACACAGGGTTCATTGCCACCGTGGAGGAAAAAATTTAAAGGTTTTTAAGGACTTTCAAGGCCCTAACAAAGAATTTTCAAGGACTTGAAAAAAGACCTTTTGAGATCGTAGTAAAAGGCCACAACATGATTTACAGCAAGGAAGCGCATCTTTTACTGTACACAAGCAAAGTTAGGCACATTTTCCATAATCAATACCTAACTAGCTTCTTTTCTCACACGTATTGCACACACCCGCAAAAAGAGGCCCAATCTCAAACGGTGGACTCGTGATTAAGTTCCTGAAGCTTTCCCTTCAACTTGTCATCAATTTCTGCAAGCTCCAGGGTATTTTCTTTTGCCGTTTTTTTCAAACTTGGACTATTGAAGGTGATGTCGCTTGTAGCTTCTGCTCGCTCAGCGCATTTTACAGCACAAGCTGTTAAACTGGCAATTCTTGCCTCCAACCTCCTCCTCTTCATCTTCAAGCTGTGTATTTCTTCTCAATGTGGCTTCCCTTTGATGCTTTTGACTGCTCGATCGCTTCTTTTTTTTATCCTCCAAGTAGGCTCGATAGCAGTTGTGTGCAGCCAAGACAGATCTACGCAACTCCTTCGTTAATATAATGTTCAGGATGCCACCAGCCTTGCTTACTGCATCGTACGGTTCACACTGAAGCCCCTTACAACAGTTGCCTGCCCGTGGCTCAAGACAAGAAGAAGTCGCACAACTTTCCACGAGTACTTATAGGATGAGTCAACCCTCAGGAGGTCAATGTAGAACTCGTCTAGGCTAAAAGAGTGTTTGCCAAACTGCCGCAGGTTATATTTCTTCTCTTGCAGAAGTTCTGTGTATTCGCGTAGGGCCGAATCGTGCTCATGCTCACCCAATTATCAAACTGCAATGAGCGCGTCTAATACTTTCCGAAAGCCTCTGAGGCACTCATCTGGCTTTGAGGTCATTTGGCGAGGGTCTAGCGAAGACAGGCTTCTAACTAGATGGTATGTCAGTGGGCTCTTTTGTAGCACTTTCTTGGTAGTACTGATAAGGAACTGCTTGCATTCCATCCTGAAGGCAAATAGTCCTTGGCGCTCACCTTTGCGGTTTTGACCATTTCTTCAGCCGCATACCCAATGTCAACATTCTCTGCAGATACATTGCTGTTGGTATTTAAGAGATCCATTTTGAGTAAGCCGACAATTCCTGTGGAAATTAACAGCACTGAGCACTTCATGAATGTCGTGAGTAGTTTCCTCATGAGACACTCCACATTTCTTTTTAAAAAGAATATAAGTGGTTTGTCCATTTGGTATTCCGTGAGGAATAGTTTCAGAATCATCACGATGCCGAGAGCAAAGTTCACTTTGGCCAACAGCAGTGTGTCCTGGCAAAATTCGCAGAGCTGTGTGAATGACGCACACTTTGGCAAGTTCACCTCTTTCTCTTTTGCACACTCCACGTACTTTTTCACATCACCCCACAGCGCAATGGCGAGGAGGTAACGGGTCGACGCGGTACACGATGGGCCAAACCTTTATCTCAGAAAGGCACGAAGCTCCTGCAAATGTAGCAATCACCGACTCTGTTGGTACACGTGAGCCATTAACATCCTTGGTGCAGCGGTAAACTGAGATCACCCCAACACCGGCAGCCTGAAGGTCATCAAGTAGTTCCTGCGGAGACGCCGATGGGTCCACGCCGCGGATGATACCCTTCGAACAAGCAAGTTGTTCTGGTATGAAGGGTTTTACTGGTAATGACGCGAAGGATGTGCTTTGTAGCAACTCTGACACGCACTACACATCCGAGGATCGGCACAATATGCCTCTACGGCCGAAATGGCACACTTCGGAAATTTCTAAGTAGCGGCTGGTGACATCCTGCAGCTGTTCCTGAAGCAATTTAGAATTTTTCAGTTTAATTGCCCCGTCTCCAACTGGTACAGTCGCCACTGGGATGTCCGTGACACCATTTCTACTGAAAGCATCTAAGGGCAAACTTTGGGCTGGCAGACTGGCGAACCAGTGAACCGGACCCCACCCGTGGAAGCTAACGACATGCCCTTAGGCCTAAGGGGACATTTCCTCTAACTATCGGAACAGCACCGAAACAGAAAAAAAAACCTGGCCAAAATCCCCACACGTGGAACGGCCTCACCGACGAAAGAAGACGGCAGTCCGCAGCGGTCGGCCCTCGGAAAACTGATGAAGATAAGAGTGAAGGTCCTTCACGTCCACCGAGCAAGCCGGCATGCACGACCCGGCTGTTGTGTAACTGCGATGTAATTCTTGTTGTCATCCTATTCTTCTCTTCTCCACCAATCATCTTTTGCCACCTCACCGAACACATCTTAATCTTTATTTTTCGGTTAATCCACGCCATCCTTATCGCCATCCTCTTCGTCTTCTTCAAACCTTTTTCGTTCATACTTTTATTTCAGACTCCCCCGAGTGAAAGAAGAAAGGAAGAAAAACGTCCCGTAGTGGAAGGCTCCGGAATAATTTCTACTACCTGAGGAACTTTAACGAGCACTCGCACAGCACACGGGTGCGTTTGCGTTTCGCCTCCATCTAAAAAATGCCGCCGCGGTCGGCTTCGAACCCGGGTACTCCGGATCAGTAGCTGAGCGCTCTCCTGAGCAACCGCGGCGGGTAATTTTTTTAAATTGGTTTTTGGGGAAAGGAAATGGCGCAGTATCTGTCTCATATGTCGTTGGACACCTGAACCGCGCCGTAAGGGAAGGGTTAAAGGAGGGAGTGAAAGAAGAAAGGAAGAGGCGCCGTAGTGGAGGGCTCCGGAATAATTTCGGCCACCTGGGGATCTTTAACGTGCACTGACATCGCACAGCACACGGGCGCCTTAACGTTTTGCCACCACTGAAACGCAGCCTCCGTGGTCGGGTTCGAACCGGGGAACTACGGATCAGTGGTCGAGCGCCCTAACCACTGAGCCACCACAGCGGGTGCGGGGGGTAATGCATAACCCACTTTCATGACCTGCGCATACGATGCTGGCAGGTGCGTTCCCGCTTGACTGAAGGTCAAGGTCAACTGTCAAATCAGAGCCGAGATAGTTAACGTAACAGCAGCTGGTGTCCATTTCATTCCAAAAACCTTTATTTCCATCACAAGGGAGGCCCCCTACTCCCTACCCCCGGCACGCAGGCCTAGGGGGTAGGGGCCGGGGCCCCCGCGATTAAAGGCAGGCAAACAGTTGCTGGCTCTTCGCGGCCTCCACCGCCAGATGAATGGCTTGCTTCTGCTTGACGGGGTCCGTGCTCCGCAGAAGGGTCTCTCAGGCTTCTCTATACTATCAATTCCTTCGTTAGCCCCTGGGGAGTCTACACATTACCAAATTACGTGATTGAGGGTCCCCCTCTCTCCACATTTTTTGCACTTATCATCTATGTCTTCGTCTTTGAGGACGTGCGATGCCCAGACCGGATTAATGTAATTTCCTGACTGTAATCTGCGCCAGATCGTCGCCTCTTTGTTTCCGAGCTCTCTATCCCGTGGAGGCACTAGTCTCCTTTGTAATCTGTAGTTTTCAGATATTTCCGTGTAATTCTGCAGTCTCTCGTCTAGTTCTTTGCAGTCGGGCGGCTCTGCTCCGGCTCAGAAGTAGAGATCTCGAGCCAGAGCGTGTGCAGCCGTATTGCCTGGAACTAACGTGTGAGCTGGTGCCCATACGGGGTTAATTTTCCTGTATGTCTTTCCTCCTGTTAGTATCCGCACCACTTCTGGTGCAATCCTACCTCTACCATAGTCATATATGGCCGTTTTGCTGTCGCTAACTATGAATATTGCTTCTGTCGCTACGCAAGCAAGCGCTATTGCAGCTTCTTCTGCTGACTCCGGATTGCGGCTGCGTATGGTTGCGGATGAGACTGCCTCACCCCGGCCATCCACCACCGAGGCTGTCACTGCTGTAGCTGACGTCATGTGTCGAGCCTGACTACCATCAGTTATGCTCATGATTTGACGTCTATACATTCAAGGTTAAACTTGCAGCCCCGCTGACCTCTAGCTATGCTCAAGGTCAAACTTGCGGCTCTCCTGACGGCTCGAAAACCTGGCGTAGTAAAGGTTTTCGCTTCAGAAACACAAAAGAAGCATCAAACCCGCATGATGAATGATAAGGCGCATGTCACCAATGGGATCACCGTCCGACGCGTTCTGGCAAACATTACGTTTGCAGCTGCTTCGAAAGGGGTTGACGTCATTCGAAGCCCTTGTGTGAAGTGCTAACCGCATAACGTATGGTAACGGCGCCTGCAAACGATGCGAAGCACGTTTCCTCTCCCGCGTGTGTTTCCAGGTAAAAATTGCGGTTGTGCTTTCGTGTTGCTAGGGAAAAAGGCCAGAATAACAAAAATTGGTGGTAGTTTAGCTCTGGTTAAACCTGTAGTGTCGCGATATAGCTGCAGCTGGCCGATTGAAACTTGCTCAGTTGAACTGCAAGGTCAGTCTTTCGCCTCTCCGTTTCGCTGGAAGCTCCTTCTACATCTTCCTCCCACGTGACACGGTGCATGCGCGCAGCTGTGGCAGCGCCGCCGGCAGCAGCAGCAGCTCCGCACCACGTGGCTGGTCACGTCACCAACCAGGTGACAGCGTGGCGGCGCCGCCACGCTGAAGGCTCAAAATGCTAGCGTAATGTAGCTCTCGCTACAAAATTGAACGCAAACAGCATATCACCTTTGAAATCAGGCATACAGCACTCAGCTCAAGTACATTTCTCGTGTCTCTGATTTCCCTCTTTGTAGAGCCACGTGGGTGTATTTTCAAGTGTCGTCGCAATGG
>JARKHS020012924.1:0-50000 GCA_030143305.2 Amblyomma americanum
CTCACTTCAGAAAGCGGGAATGCGGCATCCAGCCACCTAGCGGAGATCAGTGTTCTCAGCGCTAATGCATGCAGCCCACATATATCTATCCCCACCGCCACGTACTACCTCAAAGCACGATGGAGGCGCCCACTGACCCACGGAGCCAGTTATGCACCCTTCCTTTCCTCATAATCATCGGAGTATAAAACGTTGTTTAGAACGTTGTTAACGCTAACACTAATAAACAGAATGAACGCCGACGGCCTATAGAAACAGAGGCGGGCGCTCGGTTTCGGCGCCGGCGGCGGATGGATGGATGGATAGTAGCAGTAGTGGATTATTAAAGTAAGGATAGAAAGGAAGGATAAGATTTTCGCTAGCCCTGGCATCTACCATCGATATTAAAACACCTGAGCTGAGGCAGCAGAAATAAAGGATAGCAGGCATTATTGAGAAATGAACTGAAAGAGGTGAAGGAATAGGAAGAGAGGATGGCGGAGAGATAATACACAGAGACAATTTACACAATAAGAAATTTGTACAGGTTTCGCGTGTAGTTAGTTCTTGATGGAGGAATAAAAACGCACGCGCATAGCACTATGTTCACTACAAGCGGAGTGGGGCGTCCAGTTGTTAATCGTCCATTGTAGCACTCGCAGAGCGTTCGGTCACTGCGCGTAAGTACCTGGTGGAGAGAGAGACACACACAACTTTATTGCCACAGGAGACGGGAATTAGGGCAGGTGGGTCCTGTGTGGCGCCCAGGTTGGGGGCGACGGGCGGGACGTCAAGCCCGTCTGTTCGAGGAATGCACAGACGCTCACCAAGGTTCGCTCACGCGTGCGCACACTGCCCAGCGGCCACAATGGCGTATTTGTAGAGTCTGTAGGATGAAAGGATGGATGGAAAAAACTTTATACGGGAAAAATTTAGTGTTCTTGACCCTTGCGGGTCACTGGGTGCCGTGGTGGATCCTTGGTCCAGGATGCCGCACTTGACTGCTGCCATCGTGGCTCGGCGTATGAGAAATAGTTGCGCTTCCTCGTCCTGGCTGGCCTGCAAGTGCGCCCTCTGCGTCACGCTAGGGTGGTCTATTCTAGGTTCTAAGTCTGCCTTAGGGCAGGTCCATGTGACATGCTCTAATGTAGGTTTACTCTGGCACCACGGACATTTGTCGACATATACTGTAGGAAAAATCTTGTGTAGTTTGTGCAGGTGCGGGTAGGCACCGGTCTGTAGTCTGCGCCATTCTACCGCCTCTTCTTTGGTTAGCCTTTTGTGTGGGACTGGGTAGCTTTTCCACTGACCCCTGTAATGATCGAGTATATATGAGTACGTGGGGGTAACAGGGTCAAAGGTGCCCGTGGTGCAAAGTGTTGAGTCTGCTCGGTTGGCGTACCCTCGAGCTAACTCGTCTGCTGCCTCGTTTTCCCTCATCCTCTCATGTCCCGAACCCATACTATGCTATGTTTAGTGTATAGCCTATGTGTCTTCTCGTCGTGTATAGAATATGCTTGGCGATGCTGTCGATCCTGCCTCTTGTGTGTACTTTCTGCATGCTTGTTTGGAGTCCATCACTATAGTGAGGTTTTGTCCTGTCGCGTTGCCGTGCGATATTGCCAGGGCAATGGCGGCTTCACAGCTGCCGCTATGCTTGGGTTGTTTATCGTTGCGCTGATTATTTCTTTCCCTCCGTCTGTTACAACGGCATTCTTTTCCGTCAGTATCGATACTTTGCTGCATCCGTGTAGACTACGCTGGGATTTTCGCTGAATTTCCTGCTGACTGCTCGGACTCTGGCTCATCGTCTTTCATGGTGTATATTGGGGTCCATGTGTCTGGGTATGGGTCTTACCCGGATGTTGTTTCTTCCTCATTATTAATCTGTTCCCGGTCCTTTTGTGTGCCCAGGGGTAGCCCTAATTTCTATGTTACGTGTCTTCCCGTTCTGGTTTGAGTGAGTCTGTCTAGTTGCGCAAAAGTTGCGCTTTTCCTAGTTCGTCGAAGCTGTTAGATACTCCCAGTGCCATTAGCTTTTCGTATGGTGTTGACGTTGGAAGTTTGAGCGTCGTTCTGTACGCTTTGCGTAGTATGGTGTCGATTTGTAGAGTATCTTGCTTGTTTAGTTCGTGGTATGGGAGGCTGTACGTTACCCTGCTCGTGTCGAGACTGTCTATGAGTCTTAGGGTGTCCTGTTCTCTCATCCCTTTCTTTTTACGGCTGACTCTTCGAACGATTCTGGCGACTTGCTCTGTTGTATTCTTAAGAGATGTGATGATTTTGCAGCATCGTCCTGTGCTTTGCAGCCACATTCCAAGCGCTCTGATTTCTGTTTTCTCAGGTATTGTCTCGTTTCCGAGTTTCAGGGTGATTTTGGAGGCGTATTTCTGTGTATCTTTATTTATTCTTACATATTCTGATTTTTCTGCTGAGCACGGCAGTCCTCTGGCCCTGGTGTATTGTTCTGTACTGGTACAACAAGAAGCAGTGAACTGGAGGAGACTGCAAACAGGAACATTCTTCAACCTATACATTCTACACAAAATGTACCCTACACAATTCAGGGACACATGCCCGTGGTGCGGGGCAACCCCCACGCTATACCACATTACATGGGAGTGCAAACGCAATTATGCATTCCACAAACTCAAAACCCCGAGTGCGGAGCAATGGGAGGGTCTGCTCACCAGCAGCGAGCTCACAGCCCAAAGGGCCCTTGTGCAGCACGCATGCGAAGCAGCAAGACTCAGCGGAGCCCTGGAATAGAGGCCCGACCTTGCGAAGAAGCCAGACGTCAACGATGAAGACGACGGCCCACCGCTAATTACATTGAGATTTCGATAAATGTTTTTATCTCTCTCTCTCACCACTGGTGATCGCTCTTTGTTGCCGCTGTTCTTTTGCTGCTAGGGAGCCTGTTGTTGCCCATATGTTATGTCACCTACACACATTGCGTAGCTGATGTTTTCTATTTCGTTGGTACTTTCGTGAGTCCTATCATCGCTGCGTTGAACAGTAGCGGTGATATTACTGAGCCTTACGGGGTGCCGCTGTTCTGCACCGTGAAGCTCTCAGATCTTGTGTTTCCGAAGCCTATAGTAGCCGTTAATTTCGTCAAGAAGGCTTTGCTATATTGGAGGGTTCTGTTTCCGCAGTTTATGTTATTGAGACCTTCCATGATGGCCACATGTCCCACTTTATCGAAGGCTCCCTTTATGTCGAGCGCTAGTAATACCCCTGTCACACGGGATTTCTCAGCCTTTGCCGTAAAGTTGTCTTATTGCACTAAAGGAGGAAAATCAAAAAGGTGCAGCGACGCTGCTACACGGCAAATCCAAAGGAGCTAGAACGCGGCCTCCGTGAATGCTAAAAGTCACCGCTGTATGTGAAGCGGCGCTAGTAACATTATGAAATTAAAGCAGACGGTAGCACTTCAGCTAAGAGTGCTTTCGTTAATGTTGGAAAAAGTAGCTATCACGATAATAAACGAACGTTCTGACGGTGAGAAAAGGATATTTTGAAACAAAAGTTTCTCGGTCCGGCCACGGTAGGCGCACTTTTCCGTTCGGCTCCTCGTTGTGTGCGAGAAGCGTGCTTTGTTTCTTGTGTCTTTGTGCGTAGTTCAAAGAAATTAGTTTGTGCCTAGTTAGCGTGCTGCCGTAATCATGAGCGACGAATCGCAAGACGTTAGAAAGAAGTGTGAAATTGCCATGAAGATTGCCGCTGTGGCATCATTACGCGCGGCGGCGGATGCGGCTAAGGCGCACGGAGACGCACTGGAAGAACAACTTCTCGCAAACATTGTCCATTGCAAAGCCGTCACGTTCCTTCCGCGAACTGTGCACCGCAGTAGGTGGGTGTATCCCCGCAACGAGCGATGGTTTGAAAATACTTTGCCGAACATCGGAGACCAGCATTTTCGACAGGCGTTCCGCGTTGGCCCTGCTGCTTTTCGGTACCTTGTGGAGCGGTGCCGGCCTGCAATGCAGCGTGAACATACAAATATGCGGGAGGCCATCAGTGTAGAAAAGAGAATCGGCATCGGCCTTTTCAAGCTCTGGTCAGCTGCTGAAGACTGGGTGGTAGCTATAGTCTTTGGTGTTGGGCGATCAACTGTGAACACTATATATAGGGAGTTTGCTGAGACTGTGGTGGATGTGCTCGAACCGGAGTGTGTCCGAATGATGGCACCAAACGAGATGGATGAACATGTTAGCGAGTTTTACGCTATGACAGGATTCCCGCAAGCAGTGGGGGCCTTGGATGGCTGCCATTTCCCGGTGTCTCCACCCCACTTGAATGCAGTGGACTATAGGAACTACAAAGGCTGGCAAGTGTTTTTTTCTTGGTTTTCCCTTGTTTTTTCCTTAGTGCATTACGTAGTTGGCATAACTGATGTGAAACAAGGTAGTTTTTACAATATGTGAATTTACCTTCATTGTACTTACAATGCTGCAGCATTCTTTCAACGTGTATTTAATTTCCATGGATCTAAACAAATCTTTCGCAATCTAATATCACCTTTACAGTCTGTCACCTCTATTTATAATTCTATTTTCAGTAATCATATATATACAAGTTCGCCTTCATCCACACACAGCGCTGTATACTTTTGTCCACATCTAAGGTGTATATGTGTGTTAATTCTATTAGATGCTCACAAACTATTGAGCAGGTGCAGGCAGGGCATGGAGTTGTCACTGCTCTCATGCGTCTTGCACAGCCACAAGGATGTGAACATTACTCGCGTTCGATGTCCTGAAGCGCTTCTGTTTTCACCTTAGAAATAGACGACCCGCTACAGCATTAGGCTTCTTCTGATCTACTGTTTTTAAATACACGCTAAATAATTCCATCATGTACACCTTGTGCATACAAAATGTTCTTTTCTTTTGTGCAGGTACAGTGTCATCCTTCTGGCCCTTGTGGACCATAAATACCGGTTTCGGTATGTTTCTGCAGGCAGCCCAGGACGGTGCCACGACTCCCATGTGTACAGTCAATCGGATCCTGCTGAAACAGTTGAAGGACCGCTATTCAAGACGCCGGTCAAGTGATTAATGGCACTGTTGTGCCCCCGATTATTCTTTGCGACCAGGCGTTCGCCGTGACAGGGAATCTCATCAAACCCTTACCGCATAATGGCCCTTTACAAGAGGAAAAAATACTGTTCAATTACCATCTGCCCAAAACACGAAGGATTGTTGAAAATGCTCTTGGGAGAATGAAAGCCCGCTTTCGATACACCATGAAAAGGATGGAGTGCGAGATCAGGCATGTAAATGTGATTATTAGAGCCTGCTGTACACCTAACAACATATGTGAACATTTTGGTGCCCGGCTACAGCAGCAATGGTTGGATGAGGTTTCTCAGCATGACAGAGCTTTTGAGCAACCTGCTCTTACTACGCAGTTAGAAGTTTATGTGGGGCTAGTGTTCGAGCAGCTCTTGTGCATTACTTTCAGCAGCTGCAGTAGAAGGCCGCTTAACATGACGAAGAGTGCTGCCCATGTTTTGTACCTCTAAGCAGCATACCTAATCCTAGGTAGCATTTGATGCCAATGTGGGACTGCAGCAGGTATAGTTTTGTGTCTTGCTACCTTCCACTGCAAACCTTCCTGACGGAGTTGTTTTCTTGCACAAACAAAATCAGAAGAATGGGTTACCCCAATCACCACGTCAACTTCTTAACCGAGATGTCTAACAGCCAGGTTAATTAACTGAAATTCAGTGGGGTTTCCCACCCAATTTCGTTGGTGTTAGAAGCACTCCTTCAGGGCGATTTCTGACGTGGCATGATTTGGACATGGTTAACCTTGTGCAAGACACACAAGCACTGATATAGATATATGTGTCAATATGCGTCTTGTGTGAACAAATATCTTTGTATACAGTGTCAGTACTTTCACGATTAGTTATTGCTACTGCAAGAAAGTGCACATCAATTTTGCCTTGTTCTTTCGCCCTTGCCTTTTCTGAGGTACTTTTTGACGCTTTGTTGTTAAACTTGCACAGCTGTCAGCACTGTATCGCAACACTGCCTTGTGCCTTTCACGCAGCCTGTGGCCCAATAGTAGCATGTACATGGATGCAAGCTGAGATTTATACATTTTATTTGTTCAGGAAGTCCTTCAGCACCTGAACGAGGTCTTCTTCGGCTTTTACTTGTCGCTCACGAAGCCGAAGCTCTTTTTCTCTATACTCCTTGAGATCCTGCCGCAGGAGACGCTGCTCCTCCAGCAGACATTGCTGGGTTTCTTGGGCTGCCGAAAGTGGTCGCTTCCGCTTCCGCTGCTAGCGGCTGGTACTAGCCACAACTGTGGTAGTGCTTGCTGTGCCCCGCAAGTGTGGTGGAGGCCCTTGTGCAGGGTCTTCTGCAGCACCAGATGTGCCAGCTGCCTCAGCCGTTGGTTCAAGCTCAAATGAGCTTTCATGTACCTTGCCAGTCTCCATGGCGGAGATAACAGGAGGTCAAGCACATGCTCGCAAATAAATTGAACAAATAACCCTCAAGCTATGCTTTCTTTCAGGGCTCTGATAAGTGTTGTCCATGAAAACATATTTATGTTTACAGGGGTAAACCATCTTTTTATCTGCCGTCACAAGAGTGTTACAACTGAAATTAGCCTCTTTCAGCCTCTCCTATACACCTCAGTACAAAACATTACTGTGATCACCTGCTGATACGCTTTAACTTGGCATTTAGCATGATTTACCTGTCTTGCATTCATTTTTTGATGCACCTTCATGTCATAACGTATGTAAAGGTGTTATCTTTTTGTCCTCCATTACAAGAGTGTTACAACCGAAATGAGCCTCCGTCCGTTACACCTCAGTAACAAACAGAGCTGTGATCACCTGCTGATATGTTTTAACTTGTCACTTAGCGTGATTTACAAATCGTGTATTATTCATATGTTTGATATACCTTCGTGTCATAACATATATAAAGGTGTTGTCATCCAAAATAAACAATACAAAGCCTTCGATGAGCAACTTATGAACAGTGGTTTGTTGTGCAGTGCAGCTTCAGACTCTAATCAATAAAAATTTACAAATCTTGTATTATTCATATGTTTGATACACCTTCATCTCATAACATATGTAAAGGTGTTGTGATCCAAAATGAACGATACAAAGATTTCGATGAGCAACTTATGACCAGCGGTTTGTTGTGCAGTGCGGCTTCAGACTCCAACCAATAAAAATCTAGCTGTATTTCTGGCTTGAATAAAGGGCATCGAATTTTCCCACGAGCAGTTTTCTACTCTGTATTAATTAACCTGGCATTTATATTTGTTCAGATTTCAAAGGTTGAGAAGTCGCCCTTGCAGATGGAGATTCATATTCTTCCAAGAAAATTACCTCTTCGGCTGTGCTGACAGGTTGGCAGCTGCTCTCTTCCACCAGAGAGCGGTCATTTACTAGAAGGCTTCCCAAAAATCTGTGAAGCTCCGAGTAGAATGCCCAAAGTATGGCACCCTGGATAGTGTGCTTTCGTGACCACCTCCTGCAAACAGTTCCATGAGCACTGCGTTCCCAACACTCAGGTAGTCAAAAGAGTATCTCGTACAAATGCCCATTTTAACTGCTGCTACTGAATAAACAAGGCTACTGCGGCAAGTACGCATTTTCGCACACTGCACGTTGTGTGAAAAGCAAGCTGCCCCAAACCCAATGCAGCAGCCCCTCTCGCATAATGTGAGTCAAAACTACGTCTCACCTGTCGCATGTTTTGAAAGCTGCCGCGCGGTTGTCATGGCACAAAATTTCGCGACACTTAGGGATCTAATATAAATCCCCGGTATATATAAAAGTAGCACTTGGCTTTGTTCACTACTCACCGATATTCTGTTGTCAGGTTTTCTATTTATGAGTGCACCTGCTCCTTTGTCTTTGCGATGCCTTGTTCGGCCAGTGAAGTAGCAATGGCCTCGTAAACGGGCCCTTTCCGTTTCTCGCCGCGCAGTTCTGAGAGGTGGTCTTCCCAGAGACAGATAAGTGCCCAGGTTTCGCGCTCCGGCCAGTGGAAGGAAGGAAGGAAGGAAGGCCTCAGACGTTGCTGGCACATACCCACTACGGGGGAGTGGCCAAGACACAGGCGGTTAATTGCAGGATACAGGAAAGTTTTGACGGGAAAAGGAGTGGTAATAGTATGTAGTCTGAGAGATTGGAAAAGGGAAGGAAAGGGGTCCAGTTAACTTGGAGATCAAAGACGGGACAATTGCTTAATGTGCATAATAGTACACAATGCCTGTAATGTTGCAAAGTCGTACTGATTGAGGGCGGGAAAGTGGGTGCGCGGTACTCTCGCTTTTTTTTTTTTTTTGCTGCGCACTTCTGCGCGCCCAACTCGGCTGTTGCCTGAGAGGCCTCAATACTACCTGCCTCCAATAAAAATTTTGTACAAAATTAAAATTAGATACCGTTAAAAACAAATCACTTTAAATATAAAAAGGAGTTCAACTATATGCGAGCGGGAAAACAGAAAACACAAGCAAACGAAAAACGCGCACACAACAAGGAGCAAACGAAGAAAAAACAGCAAAGCGAGAAGCGCAAGCACGTGTGTGTCGATGCGGCTGCTGAAAAGCGTTCAAGTCTTTTCTTAGCAGGATAGATGTCTTATGTCGTAGCCTCTTCTACGGTTAACTGCACTGTAACGCCAAATTAACCATTAAATAAGATATATTAGAAATTTTTTACGTTTTCAAAACTAAAAATTGCGTCAATTATTTATTCTTTGAGCTCGCTAGCTGGCGCTGCCGTCTGGGTTGCTCCTTTAAGCAACTTTAAGGCCGCTTACGGCCGCCTTTATTGCTACGGACCTTTATCGCAAATGTCTCGACGCTTTGCCGTGTAGATGCGCGTCACGCGCCTTTGGGGCAAAGGACTTTAATTTTTAAGGCCTTACAAGTGCCCGCGTGGCAGGGGTATATTAAGTGTTATCCACTTCTTGCTTTTTCAGTGAGGACTCCCTCCTTTATTTGTAGGCGAACGTCTTTCGTGGACAGTCTCTTTCTGAAGCCGAACATGGCATCAGGGTAATATATCTTGTCCTCCATGTAGTTTCTGATCCTTTCATTGACCACTCTCTCGTATATCTTCTCTAGACAGGAGGTTAGAAAGAGTTGTCTAAGATATTCGATTTGGAGTCTTTTGCCCTGCTTGAGTATCATAATTACCTCTGCATGTTTACATTCCGCCGGCACGTTTCCTTTTTCCCAGATTTCTTTAAGCTACCTGGTAAGTTCGGCGATGGCCATGTCTCCCATTTTTGTAATGGTAGCGATATTTGCTCTGTGCTTTCCGGCTGCCGTATTCTTTCTGGATACCCCTATGGATGTCCTTACTTCCTCCACGGTGAGTGGCCTATCTATCTCGGGGTTGTCTCCTTCTCGGTATTCTTGGTCTTGCTATGGGTGCGTGGTTGGGTCGTAGCATTTCTCCCTCATTGCCTGTGTTAGTTCGTCTTCCGTTTCGGGGAAGGTGTGGCTTAGTCTTTTCATAGACTTGCCGCTTTTCATTTTGGTTTTTATTGGGTCTATCAAGGCTCTTAGTATATTCCAAGTACAGGCAATGCCTAGTGTTCCTCTGTTTCTGGAACTGTTGCCAGTTTTGCGTGGCGGTGTTGTGTGCGTGCTCTGATGCCTTCTTGATAAGTTCGGTAATCTTCAGCTTCAGTTTGCTGTTGTGTTTTTGCTGCCTCCATCTTCTGATAAGGCTTCTTCGTACTTCCCATAGGTGAAGTAGGTGGCTGTCTACGTCTGGACCGGAGAAGGTGAGCTGGCCAATTGGACATAACTGTGCAACCACTGTGTCACACACTAGGACAAGGCAACTTGAGGACATAATAGTAAAACTAGAAGAGAGACTCGCTCAAAGCGATACAAGAGTTAAGAAACTGGAGGAACAAAGCACGAATCTTTAGGCAGAGGCAGAAATTGAAAGGCGGCGGCTGATTGACGTCATAGCTCTCACGTGGTTTCTCCTCGGTACAATGTCAAACTCACGCGCACACGGCGAAGAAGCTACGGAGGGGGAGTAGTAAAGCTTTAGTATGTGGCCCTGAAGGACTGACGTAAGACAGTTGTTTCCAATTTTGTAGCGTCTTAGCTAAGAAGTCTCGGTGATGTCAGTAGGCTGCTACACGCTTCGCCGCGTTCGAAAGCTTATCTTCGAAGTGCGCTGCGTGCCCTGTCCCCTGTTTTAATTTCGCGATTTAAACGTAATCGCCGTCGGTCACTTTTGAACTTAGTGCACAGCAGCTCAATAGGCAACGCGCATACGTTAGGAGTAGCCGCAGTCGCCTTGCAAACAGCGCCACCGAACGAGCAGCGTTGAGAGTATTGCAGGATCGCTCCGGTTTTTTTTTTTTGGGGGGGGGGGGGGGGATGGGGGGATGGGAAAGTAAATGGCGCAGTATCTGTCTCACATATTGGTGGACACCTGAACTGCGCCGTAAGGCAAGGGACAAAGGAGGGAATGACAGAAAAGAGGAAGGAAGGGGTGCCGCAGTGGAGGACTCCGGAATAATTTCGACCACATGGGGATCTTTCAACGTGCAGTGACATCGCATCGCACACGGGTGCCTTAGCTTTTCGCCTCCATCGAAACGCAGCCGCCGTGGTCGAATTCGAACCCGGGAACTCCAGATCAATAGCCGAGAGCCTAACCATTGAGCCGGCGCATCCGACGTTTAGGCTGAGTAGCATACGTCGAAACCGAAGACATCGCAAGAGAAAGCGAGCTAATCATATTTTTCCTAAGTTTGCACTGCCTCGAGGGTTGATTTCTCAGTTCATAGTTTTTTCTCCCAAAGGACACTTAAAATGGCTGTGCCCTTTTTACAAGCAGACCACGCGTACGCAACATGAAAGAAGCAGTGTTGTCAGGCATGTGTGATCACTGTATATATGCATGCTCTCCCTCTAATAACAAACTCTTAAAATTGTATAATGCGGGATTACGGTTCTGGCTGCGGTTCTGGCTGCCACCATGACGCGTTAACACATGGCCGTTGCTACGACAGCGCCTTGCTTGCCCGCACTTGCCGTGCAGTCGTAGTTGCGCCCGATTGTCGACCTCCGGTGTTCCCCTCTTCGCTTGTTGTCAGAATACCTTCACAAACTAATATCCCCAATCGCAGGAAAAACAGCGACACATATCCGTCATTCCAGTCACTACATCGAGCTGGTGTCCCGAGCCCCCCTTGAGGCCGGCGAATGCCTTGTCTCCTTCGACGTGGTGTCCCTTTTCACAAACATCCCCGTGAAGCTTGCGGTGGCCGCTAGCCGTGACGCCCTACAACGCGACGACACACTCAGCGCACGAACCCCGCTGAGTTTAAATGATGTGTGCCGCCTCCTGGAGTTGTGCCTATCAAACACATACTTCTCGTCAAACGGAGAATTTTACCCACAAGTGAAAGGAACAGCAAAGGGCGCATCCATCTCTGTCGTCATGGCCAATTAAAAAATGGAACACGTCGAACAACGAGCCCTCAACTCATTCCACCCGAAACCAAAGATTTTCCTCAGGTATGTCGACGACTGCTTCGCGGTCATCAAAAAATCTGAGACTCAAAATTTCCTTCGTCATTTAAACTCCGTAAAACATGACATTCAGTTCACGCTAGAGGTGGAACAAGAAAACTCCCTGCCGTTTTTGGACGTCCTCGTGTCCTGGAACGACAATACCCTTCAATTCTCCGTATACCGCAAACCGACCCACTAAGGCCGGTATCTCCACTTCTCTTCAAACCACCCGACAGTCCATAAAGCATCAGTGGTGAAGACGCTGTTCAGAAGAGTTGAGACACACTGCAGCACAGGACTTGACAGAAAAAAAGAACAACGCACGATATTCACAGAACTCATCATGAACGGCTACCCAAAAAACTTTATTCAAAAAACCATTCGACATTAAAAACACAACATTCGTCAAGAAATCAAAGCACAAAGACCAACGCCACCACCAAAATACGTCACTTTACCTTATGTCGGAGGTGTCAGCGAAACCATCGCCCGAATCCTGAAAAAATCAGGTCTCCAGGTTGCGCACAAGCCCACAAACGCTGTTGCGCTTTGCCTACCGGCCGCCGAGAGAAAGAGCCCAAGGCATTGTCTACATAATTCCATGCGCCGACTGCGACGCAAGCTATATCGGCGAAACCAAAAATTTCAAAGAAAGAATTCGGCAACATAAGAACGATGTCCGCAAATTCGCAAGAGAGCACAATCCAGTAGCCGAACATTGCGAGATCTCCGACCATGGAATCAACCTTGAAGAAACCCGCATCCTCGGAACCCAAACAAATTACCACAAGAGGCTCCTTCTGGAATCCTGGCATATCCAAACCACCCCGAACAATATCAACCGCACAAAAGGAAACCTGCCCCCAATATATGCCCAGGGACTTCGCTCTTCAACGCAACGAAAAAAAGTCGCCATTCAGCACCTCCCTGCAGTGCGCCAGCGTGACAAACAGCCTAAACCCCCTCCCCCTCCCCCGCGCCTTTTGCGACACAGCTGTCGTTCTTTTCACCATCCCCCGCCCCTCCCCTCCACACTCAAAAGACGCTAGCTACTGCCCTCAGTCACCCCTGATGAAGGAGCCGAGTGGGCTTCGAAACGTTGGGTTAAGGTTAAAATTTTGGTTGGAGATGTGCAGTTTATTATAAGTTTTCGGTCTTAACAACACCGATAACCTTCAATTCGCTTTACACCGTAAGTTCAGTTACCACGAAACGCAGTTCAGTTAGAGTGTAATTACCAACATGACGCATGAAAACCGTAGCTTTTAGACAGTGCGTGAAAAGCTGCACACACATAGCCGAGTACTCTGCCAAGGATTGAGACTCCTAATTAGGACACCGACATGTAAACACATTGAATACTCGCTGAAGTATACTGAAACGCTCAGTTGTGGTTGTGCAGTCTTTTCAAAATCTGTTGTACTGAGAATCTATACTTGAACGCTAAGATACTTGAACGTGAGGCGGTAGTTTAGGGGCTATGGGATTCGGCTGTCGAAACCAATTTGGTGGGTTTGGTATCAGATACGGAAACTGCATTTTCTTCAAGCCGCTATGGGAAATAGCAATTGTCTGGAAGTGCGGTGCACATTAATGAGCCCCGGGTTATTAAATTTATTCCGAAGCCCATAAGTGTGGCGCGATTCCTAGTCCATATTATCACTTGGAAAACGTCAATCTAATATCCTAGTGCGGTCGTGAACGAGTCAGCTTAACTACAAGCGCGATATTTACGCCTAACTACGCTCACAGCTGGACTAAGGCCATTCACAAAGCCCGGCAATTAACACTGTCCTGTGCCATCTAAGCCCCCTTATCTCCGCCAACTTCCTCTAGGCTCACCCGCACACATAAATTTCGCCCGTCCCTTGCTGTACTTGCATTCTATTGGTATCCATTCTGTTTACCCACAGTCACCTCACAATACGCCCTGCCCATGGCCATTTCTTCTTATTGACTTAAATTAGCATATGATTACCTCGCGTTTGTTTCCGAACCCATTGGGCTCTCTTTCTCTCTCATAACGCTGAACTTTGATTTACCTTTACTTAGCTCGCTGGGCTGCCCTGAAGTGAATTTCAAGACTTCGTTTGCCTCCAAGTTCCCGCCCCAAACGTGAGTACTGGCAAGATACAACTGTTATAAGCTTTTTCTTGAAGGATTCAGGTAAGCGGCTGTCGGTGTCGCGAGAATGCCTGCAGAAGGCAATACACCGCATTTTTACTCTCCAAGTCATTTCACTATCTTGGCATGAGCCCGCAGTTACAAAATGCCCTTAATGATTTATTCCATGACAGCTTACAATGCTTCGCTGCCTATCTTAAACAGTTATGACCTTCCAAGACTATTAAACATTACTCTCTCTTTCCTCATGTTAATTTTTAGGCCAGGTGTACTGCTTTGTCTATCTCTGCGTTCATGTTGTGCAGTTTGCCCCCTCAGTTGCATAGAAAGGTAACGTCATGAGCAAACCTGAATTAAACTAAGCCATTCTTTTATTGAACCTTATAACCAACTCTTTCAAGCGCAGTTCTCTGAAAGACCCCTGAGCTTGTCTCTGCCTGACAACCTAACTGTTTGTAACTTTATAATTTTTCTTAAGGTAAATGGTGGCACTACATCAGCTATATTTTCCCGTACCTATACCGATATGCCTCATCTAAACCCTAGTTCCTACAGTGGCTGCATGAGTAGTGACGTTTCGACTTATTGAGATGTTTTAACGCGACAGCGTTAAGGAGCTCGTGTCGCAGAAAAGCCGGTGTTGTCGGCGTCGGCCGTGAGAGAAAATCCTCTCATCCTCCTCCTCGCAATGTACGCCACTGCCCCAACAGATGGCGCGCGACTGCAGCGCCTCCCGCTAGTCTCGTTCGGGCGCAGTGGGGCCGTGCGGACACGCAGGAATCACGCGGTGAGTGGCGAACACAGCGCACATCCAAAGCGCGTTCACCACGAACAATAAGACGCCCGTGTGCTGTGCGATGTCAGTGCACGTTAAAGATCCCCAGGTGGTCGAAATTATGCCGGAGCCCTCTACTACGGCACCTATTTCTCTTCCTTCATTCACTCCCTCCTTCATCCCTTCATTTACGGCGCGGTTCAGGTGTCCAACGATATATCAGACAAATACTGCGCCATTTCCTTTCCCCCTAAAAAACCAATTATTATTATTATGCCCGTTCGCTCGACGCGGAAGCTATGCTGGCGTTCGTGGCATCGGGTTTGTCAAGAACGATGTGCCGACGAACTACGACTGCAACTTGAGTCCTGCGCGTTTTAGCAAGGCGCCTGGCAGCGCTTCTACGAGGTTTACCTCTCCGCGCGTCCGTTTCACCGTACGTAGCAGAGCGATTTGTCTAACGAGCAAGGCATCGCGTCGAACGGGTGATGACGTTCCGTGGACTCCCTGGCAGTGCTGCAACACGCTGTCACGTTCCACTCTTAAAGGCGAAGCTTAAGAGTCCTCCAATTTTTCTCGTTAGCATTGAAAGCAGTATGGGCGTTGGTTTTATTGTGCGCATTTCTCTATAATCTGAATGATGCTATGACTAAGGTCTACTGCCGAGTAGCTTTTACGAAAACCGCCCTTGTCCTTTAGTTGACGGAAATTTATGGTTCCTCTAATTCTATACCGATTACCTTAGTAAATAAATCGTAGCCAACGAACAATAAGTTAATCGGCCTGTAGTTTTTCTAATCCTTGACCCTTCCTTTCTTGAATTGTAAAAAAGCGGCGCTCGCACAAGCCCGCAGCTTGCGTGCTATGTAAAAGCCCCATAAAAAGTATTTGAGCGAAGAGCAGGCTTTCGGCCTTTAACAGGTCGCATTCCTCATTTTCCCGTAATTCTCACGATGCTCTCTGCATGTTCCATTCCCAAATTTTCGTTACAGCATGCATTCGCGGGCGACTGACGTGTGATGCCAGTGTGGAGCGTCAGCGTAAGTATCAGGAATTCAATCCGTGCTTTTTGCGTGTATTCCGGCGTGTATTCATTCGGGCTTTAGAAAATTGGAACAAGAACGAAAATGATGTTTATGTAATGAAAACAGGTATTATATGATCCATACAAAAGGAGGTCTCAGAGCTCAAGGCTGTACGGGGCCTTCTGTAATTGATTATATAAACTTATGCACAATAGTATTGGAACAGCAAATGGAGTCAGAAGAAAACAAAATGAGCGACTACAACACGACTAATGAAGAAATGAAGAAGGAAAAAAAACCAACTTGAAAATTTCATACGTGGCTGTATGTATTGTATTGTATGGAATGTATTGTATTTTATGCATTGTATAAATACATAAAAGTTTTGTACAATTTGATAGTGCTTCCCGACAGACATGTGAAAACTCAGGTGTGAAATATAAACCAGTCGGTATACAAAGAGAAAAATTTGTTTCGCTGTAGAGTTGCGCAATTGTAATCTTACGGATAATAGTTCGTGTTTGGAACGAAAGAGCGATTGGACTTGTTGGACACGAGAAGGCAGGTTATTTCATGTTTATAAATATGCGAAAAGAGCTGTGAGCTTCCCATAGTTCTTTCGAACGGTTGGTAGACGAAAATTATCATCCCTTAAAAAGCATGGTTAGTTTTGATGAGGGCCTTCCTGCTGATTACATTTGAGGACATCGTAGTGTATGGAATGGTAGAGTTTTATAGAGTATGATTGCGAGACAAGAGGTAATCAGTGAAGGGACGGATAAAAAGTTGTGATCGCGAAGACGGAACTTAAGGGCACTTAAGCTCCGCCTTAAGAGTATGACGCGATAGTGTAAATGGGTCAGTACACGCATATGTGGATTTGCTCATTGTCGACTTATACCCCTGTCACACGGCATACCTCTAAGGCCTTTCCAGAAAAGGCAGCCTTTTTCACCAAAGAAGCGAAAGCTTAAAGGAGCAGCGACGCTGCTACACGGTGCAGCCAAAAGGTGAAACTCTCGTTCAGGCTTAGCACCCGCTGCTGTGCTCGAAGCGGCTGAGGTGAGTGTTTTAAAAGTAAAGTGGTGTTTTCTGTTCATTCGTTGAGTTCAGCCAATTTTTCTTAATACTAACTGCTTCCTTAAAAGAACTACAACAGCTACAGCAACAGCAGGTTTTGTGTATTGCCTTGGCCACCAGGGGCTCTCGGTATTGCTGCATCACTTTCACTGTCATGAAATCTGGGCATAAAATATAAACACCCGTACAAAAAGCAAAGTCAGACGCACCTTTCGTATTTAGAAAAATGTTTTCAAACATTGTTGGCTGTCTCTATTTTTTATTGCTTTTAATTTGTGACGTTGGGTGGCACTACGATCGCAGGTTCTTGAAGACCACGCCTTTGGGCTCCAAAGGTCTCTGACGGGCGCCTTCGCCTCCAAGGCCCTTAGCGGCAAAGGCGCAACATTTCTGCCGTGTAGCTGCACTCCTTACGTTTTTGAATATAGGGACGTGATTCTCAAAGGCCTTTGCGGTGCCCGTGTGACAGGCGTATTAAACAGATCTCCGGTAGCACCTGCGATGGAAGGTGCTGCCACTGGTGGTGCTTGTGCGAGCCAGGGGCTCTTCCCGAGCTATCTCTCGCGACCAATCATAAATTTAACTTCGACCTGCAAAGGTGATCAGTTTACTCACAATCCTGTGAGCACGTTGTGATGACGCCGCAAGGTCACGTGACCTAGGTGGCTCACTTAGGTTGCTTCCCCAAGCATTTTTCGCTTAAAACGCCTACGACGACGCCGGATTTTCTGCACAACGGTAGACAACGCTATCGCGTACGACTACTTGCGCTGATATTGCCATGCATCCGGACAAAGATGGCAAGCAACCCTCACCAGCATCTTAGCGCATATAAAGTGACCTGCTGCGCAATCCTCCTTGGTCGTCTGGCGGGCCCGTTGTCGAAACAGGGCACACAGCCGAGCCTGCACACCAGCTTACTGTGTCCTCCCCAAGTGCCGCCGTTCACACCAAAGCTCTGGACTGCCAACTCATCGTTGTGTCGTGCCGGTGCGTGTATTCATTGGCCGACTAAATTCGCCATTTACGCGTTCCGACTTCCACTCACGCGCCGGTTCCCACAACATATTGGCATGCATCTATGTGCTAGCCACCTCTTGCCTGCTAAGCTTCTGGCTGCGTTCCGCAAGCTACGTTCGAGAAACAGCCCAGCGTCAACTCGGCTCGCGCTCTTTGCCCTACGGTTAGCGCCACGTCCGAGTGATCAGTCCTAAAGCCCAGCCTGAATGGAGCGTTTTTCTAAAGGGAAAAAGCACAGTGCGTGATAAGCACCGGCTACGCCGGCGAACTTGCAAGATCACGTGTGCAAGAAGCGGGCATGAAAGCGCAAGGCCGGCGGCACGGCCGCTGGTGCTACACACCCAGCGCGTTTTCGCGTGCCGAGACGTTCCATGAGGGCCAGGCTTATTAGTGTGTGATGTTTCTATTCGGATTGTGTGTTGACGCAACGTGACACATGCAAGCGGCCTGTTCCCGCCCTAATACTGCATTCCTTAGACTGGGAACAACAGAGTACTTGCCTAAGTAATTCTAATACCTGAAGTGATTTGGAGTGCTCAATTTAAGCTTAACCTACACGACTTAAAGCGATCTATAGCAGAGAAAATGCAGCGAGAAGGCTGAATGAATTACTTCGTACTTAGCAAGCTGCATGGCTCGTTTATACGGGACTGTTTACATGAATGAGTACCACACCAAGAGAAGCTTATTGGCCCTGTTCGGTGGAAACGACATCGAGAAACCTAAAATCCCCTTGCACTCTTTTGAGTCAGCGTGAAACTCCTCACACGCACACCACGCCCACCGACATGAGTAAGTCTTCAACTCCTATAGTATTGAACAACTTGCATGTAAATCTCCAAATACGGATCCGCAGTTGTCCGCTGTGGTTTTATAGTAGTGGTTACGAGAATGACATGGAATGGCATAGATGACTTTTTTTAAGCATCGAAGGAAGCAGAAGAGTTCGAGAGGGAGAAAGAGGGGAATCTATTGAAAAGCACAGATTTTTGCCGACGTGTAAAAATCGCTTACATGCTGCTTCCTGCGGAAAACGGAAATGGGAAGGTAGAGAACGAGCGAGAGGGGTGCCCGAAATGTAAAGGTGGAGGAATTAATAGTGCTCGTGCCGAATTTTGTACAAATTTTGTGCCGACAGACTAGAAATTTTTCAGTGCCCAAAGTTGTCGCTCTGAGGGTATTGTGTTCGGCTACTGAGCCCGACGTCGCAGGATCGATCCCCAACGCTGAAGTTGCACTTTGATGAAGGCAGGATATAGAAAGCAGTTCATTGTGATTTCAATGTACTAAGTTAAAGAACTCTGGCCCGTCAGAGGTATTACGGAGCCCTTTGCTTTTTACCGATTTTCAGGCCAGAGTGTCACGTGCAAAACTTCCACAAATATTCGCTCTTACTGTTGTCACCAACAAGTCTTCTTACCTTTCAGTTCCAAATCTACTCTTAATTTAACTGCATAGAATCGCTACTTTTTGTTGCTGTCAACAACCTAAAAATATTGTAAGTAAATTTTTTTACATGTTCGCTTCATTTCTTCGAAAGTGCTCAGACTTCTCCAAACGTCGTGTTTCGGCGGTGATGAAGGAGGTGACAATGATGTATAATGATGAAGCAATACATTTACAAAACTATACAAGATATTAAGTTACGCAAGTGAAGTCACACAGACAAATAGAAACTAACTTAAACTCAAGATGCTCTCACGCAGAGCCACATTTACAGAGCTTTACTTATCGACCGGCCACTACTTAGCCTTAGATTTGTCGACATACTACGTGCCAAGCACGGTACTTCTACCTAGATGCTCTTCAGTGCTTTTTCTTGCATTTTTAACGCCTCAGAAAATAAAGAAGTTTGGGCGATCATTCCCTGAGATCTGCCCCATGCTTCAATAAGAAAATTAAATTCTCATATCGCATCTAAGGGTGGACAATTTTTCGAAACCAGACATGTGCTAAAGAAAGGAAACGAACAACACGAAAACTTTAGAAACCGTTCTCCGCAAGTGGGTTTCTCTCTTTTTGCTTTGCTCCCGGCTGCCTTTGCCTTTGGAGTGTAGCCACTGCTTCCCCGCCAGCCTGACGCGTTGGATATTGAAGGCGTACTGCATTTCTTTTTACTGAGTTCTCGAGATACATTTTCCCCGCGCCGCGATAGCGGAAGCCGCCGTGAGTAGATGGAGTCGCGGCACGTTTGGATAGAGGACACTTGGCGAGAATGACGCCAAAAGAAGCGGGAAGCCTTTCCCACCGGTATGTTTCCGCAGCTCGGATGGCGAAGCCACCGACAGGCTGTGTGGAAGAAAGCAGCGGGCCCGCTCGGACTGTCAACGGCCACCTTTCGTTAGGCGCCTTCATTAGTGCAAGCGCCGGACCCGCTTAATATCCGTGGCGTATCGGCGCCGTTAAACCGATGAAGATGTCAGTATGGGCTGCCCTTTTGAGCATGCCTACGCGAGCCATTAGGGCGGGGAGCCTCCAGAAAGTTCTGCGAAGTCCGGAGAGGTATGTAGCTTCCCCAAGTCAATTTAGTTAAAACAAAGCTAACCAAGGAGTAACTGAGGCGCAGCCTTACGTTGCAGTTGCAGTTATATTATACTTTTATTAGGCGGAAATCTGTTGGACGACCTCCCTAGCATTGCTGTTTGCGACTGCTTTTCGTTGCGGTGCCATTATAGACTTTTTCGACGGTACCACAGACCTAATCTTTTAGTGAGTGCCCTTTACTACGTAACATTGCTTATGACATTAGGGTATTAAAATGAGAACCATTGCCAGTGCAAAAATGTTTAAAAAACGAAAATTATTTTCACGAAAAAAAGGACATTCCTCCATTTCACCGAGTCTAACGGATGCCAAATACGGTTGATTCTTTTATGTAGTGGGTGTTTTTTTTCTACACGGGGCCTGGAGACGATTTCTAATTTACTCTTATAAATAATATCTCTTCTTATGTACTGTTTTCCTTCAAAACGATAAATTTTCTCTCTAACAGAGATTATCAAATGTTTTAAACGTACTCAACTATATGCATGCACCTGTTGTATTCATGGCTGACGAAGGAGTTAACGACGGAGTGCCGGCGCGCGGCTGTAGATCTCAGCCTGTTGTTTTCCTCACAACATGGCACTATCCCCCTTGTAGGTATGTGCCATGTTGTGAGGAAAACAACAACTGTGTAGACTAACTGCGCTTCTGCAGTTAGTCCCCCATGTGGGCATGTGGCATGTTGTGAGGCAAACAACAACTGTGTAGACTAACTGCGCTTCTGCTGCCGGCCCCTTAGCTCTTCGTGAACTGTATTGCCGGGTTCACTGGTGCACGGACCCCCTATCATAAAATATATCGGACGGTCACCAAGGTAAGGTTGAGATTAAAAGGAAGTACAATAATTTCGTCTAATTTGAATGACTGTGCGCGAAGCTTTATTCTGAAGCATTTTCTCGCGCTGAATTTCAACGACTAATACAACAAACTTGCGCACTGCTTGTGAAAATTGTCGTGATTTTCTAACCAAAAAGAAGAAGTCTCTGTTTGTCTTCACTAAATTTTAAATGAGCCAGCCAGCTTGAGGAGTACCAGCGGCCCTCGTTTTCAAAGAACGCACGTTTTATTCTTGGAAGACTCATTACAGAAGTTGAATGCCTCAAAGCAAATGTTACCCGGCAAAAATTTGTTGTAGCAAAGCGCTAAATTTAAGGAGTAGTGTCAACAGTCGACTTCCCAATTTCCCCATCTGTAAAACTCAACGCGACATCCGCTTGCAATTTCGCGCGAGTTGTTCAGGCACAAAACATATCAAATTATATTTCACCTGCTACGCTCTGCGCCGCGTGGTTTCTTCCGAGAATGCGTAGCAATTCTGCTCGGCGAATCCTGCACCAACTGGTGAGCCAGAATAATTATTCCACACGTCTGATTAGATGGACCTTCTCAGCCATTTCTGCTTAGCTTGAAAGCAGAGCAGTGCACTCGAGACAACTTTGGTGCTTACGGGAGATTAGAATTAGGTTGACTTCAGCAGGTTTCACCCAATGCAGTTTTTTTAATCATTCGTGGCTTTCCAGACAAAGAAAAGTTATTCTTTAAGCTAGGGTTTTGCCTCTTTCATTCAAGCGTTAAAAACAGATGTATTTCTTTAGGTTTGAGTTCAAAACAGAGAAGCCCGAGTGGCTGGCACTGACCTGCAATCAGCTGCAGTGTTCTTTCGCATACAAAAGTCAGCCACTGAGTCGGTCGGTAGGGCGGACGGTCGGTCGGTCGGTAAGTCAGTAAATCGGTCAATCGATCACTTATCCAGTTATGAGCTAATTCTATATTAAATAAGACCAGTTTATAAAGGAGAGCTATAGTCATGCACACAAAACCGCAAAATTATGCCCTTGAAACTACAAATGTAGCGCTTACGTTACAGTAAAGATACCTTTTATAGGCTCGCCGTTAGCCCCTGAGGCTGGGGATGCTATTCATTTTTTAAATTAAGAATAAAAGTGACGGTTGGGAACGTTAGTTTCAAGAATTGAATGAGTTTTACTCTCCTTTATCAGTCCTGCCGCGTGAAAAGGTGATTGATTGATCTAATGAAGTCGGTAGGCCATACTTGTACGGAAAATAAGAGGCAAATACAGGGGGTACTGGATAAAAATTATTAACGCGAGACCATTATATGGCTCATCGGCAACGAAACCAGGCGGCATTCACCAGTAGAAGATGTCCGAAAACCCCAAGTGATGTTACGATGGGGCCCATGACGTTAGCAGTAGCCATAAGGTAATACCGTCTGCAGCAAAGAAACATAAAATAACTTGAACCAACCCCATTCAAACTACGAGGCGAGCACGCAACTCATATAGGTCACTAAACATTTTTTTCAACCTGGTATTTACTAAACGAGGTTATGTATGTACTAAAAGGTGCTATACAGACATTATTTGCAAAACGCTCAGCCAGTGGCTGCACTGTACTATCTTGACAGCAAATAGAAATTAAAGGGCGGCACAATAGACACCGCACCAAAAGCGGAAACCAGTCCTATAGAAAGTCTCTTTAGTCACAAGTGTCCCTGAGTCGAAGCATCATTCGGCTAAAATGC
Organism: Amblyomma americanum; assembly: GCA_030143305.2. Taxonomy (NCBI): domain Eukaryota; kingdom Metazoa; phylum Arthropoda; class Arachnida; order Ixodida; family Ixodidae; genus Amblyomma; species Amblyomma americanum. The sequence continues at coordinate 22,634 of JARKHS020012924.1, forward strand.
CTTCTGGGTGAAACAAGAGGTTCAACAGGGCGCTCCACCATGCGCGTTTTCCATAGGCTATGAAGTCGGATGAAGAAAAACATGTCATGGGGTTCGTAATCAGGTTGAGTAGACACAAGGTAACATACACTGTAAGCGTTTAAAACAAAGTCGTTCTTTAGCGTCCTGTGCAGCACATCCCGAAACAAAAGCACATTCTTGTAGTTTAAAGAATAATGTTCAATGGTTTCAGGTACATTGCACAAACAACAGTTAACAGGAGGTACAAAAATGTTTTTCTCTGTAGAGCCACGTGATAACAGGTAGAGCTTCTGTGTGTAATTTATAGAGAAACATTTTGTTGCAAGAAGACATCACCATTTTGCACACTCGGGTTAAAACATCAAGAATCTTGAGGCCGAAGTAAACACAACAATTCAACGGCGCCGGAAAGAGCATCGGCATCAAATCTCTGTATAGTGTATTAGGCGAAACAGAATACAAGTACTCGTTAGAAAATTGAACTGTCTAAATCACTACTTACGCATAAACTTCCTGCATAAATCACAGTAAATAGGGGCGCTCACTAAAATTTGAAGAAACCACGAAGTTCAGAAATAGTGTCGTGAATTTAACTGCTGGATTGCTCTAATAACTGATTGGTAACATTCACGAAAAAAGAAACTGGCAACTACCTGTCTCACATACAGGCGAACTAAGCCCAATCCACTTGAACAAACAGGGCTTAAAGGTTATCACGCTGCATCAGCTCGAAATTGAATGCCGAAGTAAAAGTCGCAAAATACCCGATGAAAACGCTGGGACGCAAGGCAATGCTAGGAGTAGAAAATCAATTTTTGTAGCCAAAAGGGTGTCGCAGGCATGGGCACGACAAAAAATCGAAAGTCGATATGGGCGAAAACTGTGAGCATAACGCTCAACGGCCGGAATCCGCTACTTCTAGTAATGTGCACATGACTTAAAGGGACACTGAGAAGAAATTTAAGTTGGCTTGTATCGATAGAATACCAGCTTCTGATCACAAAAACGCCGCTCTTACTGAAAACAAAGCTCTTGTAAGGTAGAAAATAGCAAGAACTAAAATACAGGTATCGCCACCACATGCCAATCTCGCAAGTACAAGCGTGGCGACGTCATAAAACAAGAGACGCCACCTTGGAAGAATTTTCCTTCCTACATTGTGTCGCGAATCTCTGAGGCTTTATTTTCTCACTTCAGAGCTTTTCCAGTCTTTTTGGCGTGTGTCCTCGACGTGCGACGACCTGGGGGTCCCTGGCCGCCGGCAAAAGCACGTCAAGCGACCTCCTCGGCGCTGTGCGCCGTATCAACGCCGACACGGAACATCACCGCCAGCTGAACTCCATGCTGCACTGATGGCAGCAGCGCCAGCGGCGGGTCCAGCGGCCCCTGTAGTTGCGGCTACAGACCAGGCCCCGTCAAACAAGAGACTGCGCGACAACCAAGCCAGCAACGAGCCTCTGACCGACCATCCAGAGGACATGGACCAAGCTTCATTTACAGTTGTATCGTACAAGAAAAAGAGAGATACCGGTGTTCCTGTAGATTTCAGGCCCACTGAGGAAGGCGGAAGCCTATGGAAAGCCAACCCCAACATTGTGGCTTCGGCGGTTGTAGCATCGGCTCAAGAAAAAGTCCTCAGCCATCGCATTCACAAGGATGGGAGCCTGGTGGTTACAGTATCGACGCTGCCCGCCGCCAACCGTCTGCTCACGGTAACTAAGCTGGCTGGAGTGGCTGTAGAGGCCAGAGTCCCATACTCTTACATGGCAAGCTATGGCAAAATACAAGATGTACCTGTCACCTACACAGACGAAGATCTGCAGGAATATCTACGCGACCAAGGTGTCCTCTCAGCAAGGAGGCTAATCGCCTACACTCCTGAGGATGGTGGAAAGACAAAAGCGGTACGCCGTCGCACAGTTATATTGGAATTCGCAAAAGATGCGCCGCTACCAAAACGAGTAACGCTGGGGTTCTGTAGTTACCCTGTAACTGAATACGTCGGAGCAGCAACTCAGTGCTATAAATGTCAGAGGCATGGCCACATATCAAGACACTGTAACGGCCCCGTGCGCTGCAAAGTGTGTGCTGGCCCCCAATCGCACAAAGAATGCACTTCGAGAGCGCAACCTAAATGCGCTAACTGCGGTGGCCCACACCCTGCTTCCTATGGAGGGTGTTATAAAAAGAAAGCAGCCACAGTTGCTCGCACGGCAGAGCAAACACAAGGGAAACCCCCTAAGCGCCATGAACCACCACCTAACCCCGACGTGGTTTTCACGACTACGGCAGCTCTTTCCGAGAATCAGTCAACACAGCGTGGCAGAGCAGCTGACAAGACCTACGCAGATGCGGTAAAAAAGAAGCGTGGGAAGTGCGTTGGTTCTTCTCCTTCATCAAAGCTACTGCAACGCACTACACAAGACCCGACAAACAGCGTCGCTTGCTCTGACCCTAGGGCGCCACAACATGACAAGATGATCAGCTGCAGGCAGCAAACCGGAAGCTCTGAACAAGATGTCACATGCCTACTGATTCCGATGCTGTTTGCAGCCATCAAGGCTCTTATCCATGCAAACCCCTCGTCAGGAAGACTCCCAGAAGTAGAAGCTGTCCTTGCAATGGAGCCGTTGGTGTCGGTCTCCTACGCTCCGCAGGGGCGTAATACCACACTTCAGTAATCATGGCTTCCACAGCGAGAACTTCACCGCAGCTGACAATCCACAACATCTTTCGTACATGCACCATTTTCCAGTGGAACGCTCGCGGGCTACGCTCTAAACTCTCAGATTTCCGCCAGCTCGTGCGAGCGTACCGCTTCCCCTTCATAGTCATCTGTGAATCACGCGTCGAGGAAACTTTCCGACTCAATGGATACTATTTCCATCATTCACAACGACCAGATAACGTCAGCAGATTGCTGATAGGCTTTCGCAAGGATATCCCGGCCTCACCGGTTGATGTCCCGCCTCACAGCGACAATGAATACGTATGCGCTGTCACAGTTATTGCCGGACAACAGTACACTCTGATTGGAGTATATCTTGAGCCAGGCACGCCATTAGATGCTTTGAGACTTGAAGACTTGATAGCAAGGACGCCCTCTCCGCATATTATTTGCGGAGACTTCAATGCTCATAATGAAATTTGGGGCAGCTCACATACATGTGCCCGAGGTGCCAAGCTTGCAAAACTTCTCTCCAAGCATTCAGTTCAGCCATTAAATGACGGCAGCATCACCTACCTCCGAGGCCCGACGACTACCAGCAGCATCGACGTGACATTTGTCACAAGTTCATTCGCCCACAACTTTGGCTGGTGCACTGATTTGGAGACACGTGGAAGCGACCATTACCCAATCTTCACATCGGCTTTCCATGCGCAGAGGAACCCAAAGAAATTCCTTATCAAATCTACAGACTGGGACGCATACAAGGACGCTGTAAGCAGAGGAGTTACTGCGGCAACTCGCAATGAGGAATGAGCATCGACAATTGCGTATTGCCTGAGGGCGAGTACACAACTTACAGCTAAAATGATAACCTACCTTCAAATGATGACACATTCCAAAGGCTTTGCGCTATACGCAGGCGAGCTGAAAGGAAAGCTCTGCGCACAAAAAGCCTCGATGACCTACGTGCATGCCGGCGGGCACAACGTCACATTCGACGCTACATGGATAAACTCAGTCGACAAAAGTGGCGTGACTTTTGTTCTACGCTGGATGTGCGCAAACCAGTAACCAATATTTGGCGGATAGTTAAAGGTATGCGCACGCCACTTCAACAACTCCACCCCTTCGCTGCACTCTCCCTTCACGAACAAAAGTCTATAAAAGAAGTCTCAGTAGAATACTGCAAGCTGCTGTCGGCAGGCTCAGGGCATTCGACACTCTCCGCAGATGGTCAATCAGGCATCCCAAAGGCGGCAGTGCCAGCGTTAGACCTGCCTTTCACAATGGAAGAACTATCCACAGCTATCGCGGAGACAAACAGGCACACGTCTCCGGGTCATGATGAGGTGACCTATGACGCCATTGCAAAGCTACCCCACACCTCCCGTCTTCGACTCCTGGAGTATTACAATTCTTCCTGGATGGCTGGTGAGGTCCCCACGGAATGGAAGCTGGCGAAAATCGTGCCCGTTTTGAAACCCTGTAAGCAGCCAACAAGCTACGCATCATTCCGGCCCATTGTCCTACTGAGCTGCGTAGGTAAGCTCATGGAGCGCATGATCTGCAGGCGCATAACTTGGTTCCTAAAAAGCCGAAATGAGTTCCCCCAAGAAATGAACGGGTTCCGTCAAAACAGGTCTGCGACTGACAATATCATCGCCCTCGTCTCATCAATTGAGGAGTACCTTCATGCTGGGTACATCCCAACAGCCGTTTTCCTAGACATCAAGGCCGCTTTTGACTCCGTCTTTCACCATGCAATTCTCGCAGCCTTTGGCAGTCTTGGCCTTGGAGGAAGGCTATACAAGTGGATTGGGCATTATTTAAAAGAACGACAAATTTTTATTACCACTCCAAACGGTCCAACACGCTTTCACGCAATGGAGAGGGGCGTACCACAGGGAGCGGTGCTTAGCCCTCTCCTGTTCAATATTGTCCTTATTCACATAAGAAGACACCTTCCGCGAGGGGTCCGCATAACATTTTGTGCTGATGATATCTGCATCTGGACCGCGTCACGTTCGCGCTATATTACCCAGCAACGTCTTCAGAGAGCACTATTGCACATTTCGATGTACCTGGCTTCCAGAGGTCTTCGTCTCTCGCCAGAAAAGAGTGTTGCAATGGCGTTTACAAGAAAAACGATGACCCGATATCCGCTGCTCCTAGGCGGACGATCGCTGCCATATGTACGATCTCAGCGATTCCTGGGTGTTGTAATCGACTATTTATTTATTATTTATTTATTTGAACATACTGCTGGCCTCACATTTGAGGCCGTCGCAGGAGTGGGACATCACATACACTAAAATAACACAGGTCAAGTAAGTGCCAACACAAAGGCGATCGTAGTCCAACAAGGCAATATGCATTATACAAAAGGTAAAACAAAATAGCAATACAGGAGCAAGTAGCATATTTGAGGACTTCGGCACGGTAAAAAACAGTAACAAAAATGCAGACAAGTTTTTAAGGAGCAAGAAATGAAACAATAGCTGCTGAAGAATGATACTGTCATGAGAAACGAGCAACATGGTTAAAAAAATATAATAAGCGAGAGTCAGATAAGAAAGTCGGGATGTCATCGTCAGCAAGGAAAAAAGAGTGCAAGAGTTAGCGCACCAGCATTGTAGTCGTTATTGCAAAATAAAGCGTGATATGTTGGCGATGAAATCTTTGAGTGATGCGCAGTTGACAGCATCGCAAGGCAGACTATTCCACTCACGGATTGCTTGTGGGAAGAAAGAGTACCTGAATATATCGTTGTGAAATCTGTACTCGGTTAAGTGCTGTTGGTGTTTTGTTCTGGTAGTGCGCGTGTTTGACTTTATTAAGTACTTACTCGTATCGGTTTTCATACCGCCATTAAGCAGAAGGAAAAGAAACTTGAGGCGCAGTAGTCTGGCTCGATTATGTATAGTGGGAAGGTCGGCTTGTCTTAAGAGCTGTGTAGGGGAGTCATGACGGCGATATTTGTTAAAAATAAATCTGACCGCTTTTCGTTGTACGCCCTCTAATCTTTCTATGTATTGTTTGCGGAAGGGGAGCCAACATATTATTTTATAGTCCATTATGGAGCGAACAAGTGAAGTGTATGCTAAGAGCTTAGTGTCGACTGATGCGGATTTAAGCGATCGTTTAATCGAGTAGAAAGCTGCCAGTGCTTTATTAGTAATATAGGCTACCTGCTTGTTCCATTTAAGATCCGAGGAAATTATTACTCCTAAATATTTATATTCTTCTACTTTCCTTAACATCTGTCCTTGTAGATAATAAGGGAGATTTATTGCCGCTCTCTTATTTGTTACTGTCATGCAAACCGTTTTTTCTACATTAATCGTCATCTGCCATGTTTCACACCATTGTGCTATGCTTTCAAGGGCACTATTTAGAATTGCTTGGTCTGCATGGCAGGTTATTTCTTTGTAAATGATGCAGTCGTCTGCAAACATTCTTACTGTTATGTTAGTACTATTATGCAGGTCGTTGATAAAAAGAAGAAAGAGGACAGGGGCCAGAACGGAGCCTTGTGGTCACCTCATGGTCATGGTCACCTCAGATCAAAAAACTCCGTGCGAGGATTACTGCAGCATCGCAGGTGTTCAGGCTCATGGCGGGAACAAGGTGGGGTAGCAACTGCCGATCAATGCTTCTGCTTGAAAAAGCCTACGTTGAAGGAACCTGGCGCTACTGTCTACCAGTGCTTCAAAGATTATCTACATCAACCAATAAGACTCTCAATGCCTCACGGAACAACTGCCTGCGAATATGTCTTGGCCTCCCAAAGGGTTCCTCTGCATCAGGAACAGTAGCGGATGCAGGATGTCTCCCACTAGAGGTAATTGCCGCCCAGGAAACTATGCGTACCCATCTCCGCCATGTCCTGCAGGGGAAGAAGCACTTCCTACACCGTGTCCACCTAACTCACAGCAACTCTAGCTTTGGCCAGACAGTGCAGCTCCTGCCCCTTCCTACTATTAATCAGCCTCAGAAACTACTACCTCTGGCCTTTCCTCCATGGACACTCTCTCCTCTAAAGGTGAAGAAGTCTGTTCTAGGTGTGAATGCAAAGAGCCGCATGCCACAGGCAGCACTTCTGCAAGCTACTCTCGCCTACTTAATCGAAGAATATACGCAGCACACCCATATCTTCACCGATGGTTCAACTACTAAAGAAAATTCTTCTTGTGGCCTTTATGTGCCCTCAACAGGCCATGCCCTTTCTTACCGGCTGCAGCGGAGGACCTCCTCTACAACAGCTGAGCTTCACGGTATTAAGGAAGCTGTTTCTTACATCCTGCGCCGAACCGCCGGCCGTTGGGTTATCTTCACCGATTCCAAAGCATCTCTGCAGATCCTGGCCAACCTGCTGAAGAAAACGAATCACCAGCCAGTTTCCATGGACATTGGGTATATCCATCATTTAGCTATGGCCGCAGGCCACTGCATAACATTTCAGTGGGTACCTGCTCACTGTGGCATTATGGCTAATGAAAAAGCAGATGAAGCGGCCCGTAAGGGCCATCAATATCAGAGATACATTCGAAGTTTTCTCACGAAATTTGATGCGTCCCAAATGGCTAAAAGTTTTGCGTACGAAGAAACGTATCGGTTTTGGAGTTTGCCGACACATCAGTACCAATTTCTTCACTCAATCGACCCACATCTTAGATCAAGACTCTCACCCAGAATTCCTCGACAACTCGAAACCCTTTATCACAGACTTCGTCTGAATGCTGCATATACAAATGGCCTGCGATACCGTTTTGGACAAATGAACAGTCCGCATTGTGACAACCGTGCTTCGATAGAAACTGTGGAAAATATCCTGCTTGAGTGCCCTGCGTATGCTAACGAGCGTGCGTACTATGAACATTGCATGCAGAAGCTCTGCCCAGTGCCCCTAACACTGGACAAAGTTTTAGGCCCCTTAGCCTGCTTCAGGCAACAGAGACTTGCAATGAACTTTCTTTTTACATATTTAAAAGACATTGGACATCTCGATAACCTCTAAATTCACTTGCAGGTTACCTTCATGCATTCTTCTTGCAGTGAACTTCGTCAGCCCATTCGTCGGACTATGCACTCCATCATTCCATAGGTTACATCAATACTCGCCACTGCATCCTTAGTACCCATTTCATGGCTGCATTTTATCTTCGTTTTTTTTTTCACCTCTTCCACGCTGCTCTCCTTCATTCTTTATCTCCCAAATTCCCCTCCCTACGCAGAGTAGCATGTCAGCGATATTGAAACGCCGGCTAAATTCTCTGTTTCTTCATTAAAGAGTCTCTCTCTCTCTGAATGTTGGAAGGAAAGAAAACCGATGCTTGGCGGCACCACAGGCAGCCAGGAGAGTTTCGATTTGATATGGCGCTTCGCGTCTATGAGCTTTGCGTGCCCCGTGGTTTTGTTTTTGACGCGCCTCGATTTACAAGCAGCGAACAGCAGAGGAACTCCAAGTGCCGCTTCAAGGGCTAGTTAACCTTTGAAGGAGCCTGTTCAGGCTTGTCAGATGATCGCCACGGTCGATGAAAAGCTATGATGGCACGATGGTCGGTGATCGTACAAGGCAGCACATGTGTATTTGCACGCTTGCCCGGCGAAACATTCCCGGCTGGGCCAGTCAAGTTCAAACTACTTAGCGGAAATCATTTATTAGGGACAGGAGACAAGGTACAAGGCAGTTCAGAAAAATTGCTCCTGGCCTAGCTCTGTTAGGCAGGATATACCTAGCGAAAGCGCAGAGATTTCTGCATCAGAAGAGTGCATTCACTAGATGCGCCTTTATTGACGGCTGTAACTTTAACTTCAGCCGTCGTGGCGGAGTGGCAGCGTCTGCGCCTCAAACGCCGAAGGCCCTAGTTCGATTCCGAACCTCGGCACAGAACTTCTTTTCTTTTATTCGATGAGTGGGCGGGGGGTTTCAGTGGCTCCCATGGATGCCCCCGCCGAATATGTTGGTTAGCGGTTAAGCGCAGGCTCTGTTAAGGCGCGTTTATGCTGCGGCGAGGCGCGCGCACGCGCTGCACGGCGAAGTCACGTCGTTCAAAGCGAGACCCTCTATACTCCAAGTTCAAAGCGAGACCCTTTATACTCCAACTGCGCTTGACCGCCGACGCGTTCGGCGGCTTCGGCGCACTCTGACCACACTGGCGGGGAGACTTGGAGCATGTCTCTATTTCGCGTCGAGTGCGCCAGCCGCCGCCGACCGGGCCAGACTGATTTGGCTCCGCGGCGAGGTGCGCGTTGTATTCAATAGCTGCGGCAGTTGGGCGCAGCTGTTCTTTTCGAGCTCGTCTAATTTAATCTATTCACAGTAGATATCTGAAGGTACATGCAAGTGGGCGAGAGAGCCAGATCCGGTCGACCCGTTGGATCTAGCGGAAGCCGTTGAAGCGTCGTGCGCTGGCTTTAGTTTCAAGCCGCCGACATTAAACGCGACCGCCCTTGAACACCCATTTGTTTTTTGTAGCAAAAAATAAATAAATAACTTGGCCCTTGCAACCGTGGGAGACATCGACGCCGCCTGCTCTGCCGTGCAACCGCGCCGTTCAAGGAATCACAATCCGTTGGCCCCAAAACCCCGGCCAGCCTCCGATGGGCGCAAGGCGCCGACCTTGTCCTGGTCCCTTGCGACTCCCCTCACTGGGGTTATGATATTTAGTTTGCAACGGCTGCTCTCTGAGGAAGGGGGAAACCACCCGCCGGCGCCTAACCTAACCGTGCTCCCTCAAATGGATCGCACGCTCTGTGGGGCTGAGGTCGCTGAAATGCAGGCCGGAGTTTTAGCGAGAACTACGTCGTAGGGTTCGGTAACGGGATCCATCGTAACGCTGGCAAGACGCCGGTGCAAACGTAAACGAAGCGACGGTAGCGACCCCCGATAGATCCCTTCAACGTGTGGCGGCGGTAGCTTTCATTTCGGCAGCTGCTAGACCGCACCGCTAGCACCAGAAATCACGGTGTCTTCGTTTACGTCACGTTTCATGTCACTCCGTTTTGTGGCGTCATAAATGTTCTCCGTGTCGTCATAAGAGTTCTCGAGTTTGAATTGGAGCGGCGGGAAAAGATTTTTCAACTTCGGATCCAAATTTCTTTGAAAGAAATGCATCTTTCGCTCCCGGACCAGCGGCAACAAAGCCATGAAATGCTGAATTATCAGATATTGCTAAGAAAAAAAAATTTTTGATAGGGTTCTCCTCAGTGTCCCTTTAAAAGTGTGAAGTCGAACGACAAGATATTTATAGGGCACACAGGGCCGTTCTATACCGGCATAACGGAGCGCTGTTCACCCCATGAACCGAAGCACAAACCCGTACTTTTGGAGCATTTTTTCTCAGGTTCAGGTATGATGCAAAATTGACCTACGGTCATTATAGGTTTTTCAATGCTGCTCTTGACAACGCAGAGAAAGCAAGATCGTCAGCACATGCAAGCACTTGATTACCCAAAACAGGGAAGCCATGGATATTACTGTTTCACAGAACACTCAAACAAAGCGGCTTTAGATTAAGGGCAAAAAGCCACGTGGACACTGGCAAGCCTTGCCTCCCAAAAGAGCCAAGTGGTGACACGCCGCGGTGGTTCAGTGGTTAGGACGCACCGCTACTGAGCCAAAGTACCCGAGTTTGAAGCCGACCGGGGCGGCTGCGTTTCGATGGAGGCGAAACGCAAAGGCGCCCGTGTGCTGTGCACGTTAAAAATCCCCATATGGTCGAAATTATTCCGGAGCACTCCACTACAGCGCCCGTCAGAACCTGTGTCGCTTTGGGACGTCAAACCCCTATAAACCATAAGCCATTACCACGCAGTCATATGCTACCACATCATGTGAAAGACCACACGAAATACATATAAAACCCCGCTTCAACCAAGCCGTTAGAACGCGCCTGCGTGGCTTAGGACAAGCGTGGCTTACTCGCGATGCAAGAATTAGGGGTTTCGATTCCCCCCTAATTACCCCAATATTCGCTTCAGCGCTAATCGTTTATATAATACACTTACATGCTTAAATAACGTTGGAATCACGTTGCGACCTTGCTATGACAATTTATGTAATGTTTTAGTCACTTTTCTATCCCGCCACTCCATGTGGGATGTCAAATCTTTTCTACCAAAGTGGAATTTAGCAACGCAACAATGCAGGACGTCGACTGGAAAACGCTGTGCTTTGCGCTCAACGGGAGACTTAAAGCTCTCATGTTAAAATCAGTCGCAAGTACAGCGTGTGTCCTGTCCTATCTCTTCTGTCCGTGTACTTTTGGGCTAGTTACTATGTCTGGGTCTACTAATGAGCCAGCCCAGTTAAGAACCTTAGCTTATACCAAAATGCCTCGGGAAATTTTGGAGCTAGTGAATTCAGTTTCATAACCCAGCACACTAAGACCGCTTTAAATGAATTCCCGAGCACCATTCGCTCCAAGCTGCACCTTGCATATTATTTCTATGAAAGCTGTTTTCGCTTCATGCGTATTTCTTAAAGGAGACCCTATTTGCAGTGTCGACTTTTGGGCCTCCTGCTGTGTATATATCCTACAACCATGTGCTGTACCGCAAACCTGAAATCGAAAAAAAAAATTTTCTTCTGTTCTAAGAAGGATGGAAGATTGAATCAGTGGACGGAAAGCGAGCTGAAGCCGGAACTTGAGGTTAGAAAGCGCGCAAGTCCAGAGTCCAGCTGGCTGAGGCCGCAGTGAGGTGTAGCGTACCTTCGATGCCGCGATGCTGTCCTGCGGGAGAAACTGGCTTCAGGCGTCAAAGCTGCCTTAATTCCTCCGTTTTCCAAGCATCCAAAAGCACCCGGTTGCTGTCGCTTCCCCTTCGTCGTCATTCCGTCTACAATGAGCTGCTTCGCTCTACAAAGACTGGCAGTACCAACTTGCTCTTTTCTCGTATTATTCACGAAAATCGTCTTCCGCCGTACCAATTCGACAACCCAATCCAACAATGATGTCCCCTATAGGGAGTATACCCTGGAAATACACGTGCGTATTGGTTGAGTCCACGGGCTGCAGTCGTTACAATATCGCCTCAAACAATCTCCTCCTCCGCGACGTCCCCTGCACTGCACCGCAACGCGCAGCATTAATGTTGAATTCCAATGGCAGGTCGAGAGCGCTCTGCCGGATCACAAACGGAGCGCGTAGTTCAGGCGGAGATCACTCCTTCCCATTTTGCCAATGGAATGCATGCGCTCCCGCAGGGGCACTTCAGCGCAAGAATAGTTCCAAGTTCAGGCAACATGGCGGCGCCCATCGAAGCGCGGCCTCTCGCTTCACCAGCGATTCGTCCTTGCCGCCACTCTGTCTCTCGCGTTCACGGCAAAAAAAAAAAAAAGGCGCACGAAGCTTTCGCTTTGTGTGATGATGCCCACACCACAAAATTCTAGTGATGAAACGCGCCAAATTTTCAGATTGCTTCCTTATTTACAGAGCTGCTAGGCTTAGAGTGTGCGCGCCGTCTGACGTCACAAAGCGCGGGAGGTTCAAACAAGTCAACGATTTTGGTCTAAAAAGCGGTCACAAAGAATTGACCGCGATGGAATTGACATCCTTTAAAGAAAATTTTGTTGTTTTAACTTGAGCGGACGCGAATAAAACGAAAAATACTTACATTTGGGAGAATTCAATTTAAAAAAAGTCAAAAATACTGCTTGTACGTTGCCCGGATCACCACGTAGCGACGACAGGAAGTTCGCGTATGCGACAGAACGGATGCAGCCGGTCATGACCGGAAGCAGACTCGGGAAAGTAAAACGTCGCGTGGGGTTCCGGTCAAATCTGCCGATTTCGGCGGAGCAAATATCGCTGCTCCACGGAGCGATCCGGGATCGACGTCTGATCTCGATCTGCCATGGGAACAGACAACTCGCACTCCCATTTTGCCATTGGAATACGATTGCTCCCAAAAGAGCAGAAAACTTGATCCGGATCTGCCATTGGAATTCAACATAATTGTCTCGGCACTGTGCCCACGCTGGCATTCCAACCCCACGTCATCTATGAGGCGGTAACTATATAATACCGCCTTACTTGCCAGCTTCAACCATATTCTTGAGTAGATGAAGCGCTCAAAACCATATTCCTCCGGCGAATCGTTCCAAGGGCCTCAATTGAAGCTTTGCCTCTCCTTCTCTCAATTTAAGTACATTCTGCGTGTCCCTTCATTAATTCTGTTTCTTTCCTCTTCTCAGTGTTCCCTCGACCTCATTTCAGTGCGACCAGGGTAGTCGATCTTTCTCAAAATGCCCGTGGTTCCGTTGTGGCGCCTCATTCTCGTACTGCCGATTAACTTGCGCACCGAGGCGCTTTCCTCACCGCGGTACGTGACCAGCAATTCAGAGTAAGTCGCCCGACGCGAAAGCGCCAACAGCCAAGATACGCTGCTAAATGCCGCCCTGTTCGCTCCGTCTTCGCTTCATTTCAGAATACCTCGCCTTTCGCACCTATCCGTTCGTTTTACTAACACCTGTCTGTTTTTTTTTATTATTGCAGCCCGCCCAAGTTTGCTCTGCTCGCGGCAAAATTGTGCACTGCATTGTCCCCCTTAAAAAAAGAAAGAAAAATGCTGAAAGGAAAAGACAAAGAAACAAACAAGAAATGCGTGTGAGGCACGAAACATCGCTTTGTCATGGTTAACTATAGCGTACATTTCACCGTCTGCCGACCATAGCGCAGCAGTGACATTTTCGTTTTCTTCATTCATTATAAGGAAGGTGTCTGTTCCAGCCTAATGGAAATAAACGTGCAGCAATAACAGGCCGAATACGAAAACTGTTATAGTGCTCTGGACCGTCTCCCAAATTTTTTTTCGTTCAAGCTGCGGTATATGTGCCCGGCGATAGAACATTCCGCCAAGGCTGTTGAAGGCCGTTTCCGATCCGATTTTAAAGACCACTTTTTTCGTGCTGTTTTTCTTGCTTGTCTGTCCCGATTATATCAAATTGTACTTTTTTAGCTTTTCTTGGTTTACAGATTCAAAAGACCGTTCGCGGCGCTGCAATGGTGTCAAAATGACAGGCGAAGAACATTTCAGGGTTGCTTAGCGCTCGCGAAGTCACCCGTAGACTTCGTCTGGAGCAATATTCCCGCCGGTATGCTAGACTACGGTACCGAATATCGCTCAGAAAAATCCCTGAAAACACTCACTTAATTTAAATTCCCGTAAAGAAGAAACAGAGATTTCAGTGTGAAGCACAGGTATATGTCTCAAACTGTTGCCAACTGGGTATCAGTAAACACTTGTAAATGGTTATTTTTTTGTGTGTGTATGCAGCAATACTGCACCGTGGCTACCTTCTTCTTCTCAGAAAGCTTATTTGGCGGAGTTTGCCGTATTTTTGGCTAACCGTGCTACGGAACAATAGCGGAAAGCTGCGAAGAAAATGTGGTCAGAATATGGAAACCGAATATGCGCCGAAGTCCTGCGTTGTCGTTCGGTCGGTATAGACCAACACTGATCTGTGACACAAATAAGATGCGGTAGCGCTGGTGTCGCCAGCTGAGTGGACTAGGGGTGTAAAGTTGGGGTAGCACCCATGAGACTACATGTAAACAAAAGTCCCCAAAGTATAGTGTCCTGATTTCACAGTGAACCCTACGATGTCTTCCTTCATTAAGGATAACCAAGTGCATCCAAGAACAGACTGTGAAAGTATTTCAAAGACGGAGTATTTTAACACACCGCGATTCGTACGCCCGGGAGTCACCCCCGTCTTGGTGTAAGGAATGGGAGCACGATTCTTAGAAACACATGTAAACAAATCTCACCGAACAATTTTCCTCATTTCACAGTGTACTCATGGTCACAGCCGTTCGTTAACAGTTGGCAAGTGCTTTGAACAAGTGTGACAAAATATACTACGTTATTTCGAAGCTGTCGCTTCGAAATGCCACGATGAAGGACAGACTTCCAAAAGGCCTTCTGGTAATTCCCCGAATCGCAAAAGCTTCTCGGGCAGTCGACATGCTGCCGCGCCTGCTACATTTCGTCGCGAATACTGCAGTTCAAATTAGAAAACCAAGACAGAATTCTTTCTGAAGGCAGTTATCAAATGACTTGGCAAGCGAACGAATGAGAACCACGCACTGTAGCAAATGGTCTGTGCGGACGACACCCCGGGCACCTCTAGCTACGGTACCCGCGAACGCCCCCTGCATGTGTAAAAACGGCGTTATCCGTCTGCTACTCTGCGCCGCTGGTTTACCGTGCTGTTTAACGGATCTCTCCAACGTGAACCTATCTAAAGGGTATAATTTGAACGCAGCAGTACTTACGAGAAACCGTAGCGCACAAGGTAGCATGTCAGACTATTCTAGAAACTTGCGCGATTCGGAGAAGCAACCAGTGGTTAAGAGCGCCTTTTGAGGGTATTTCCGGCTTCACAACACATCTGTAATGCGAGATTTGAAAACGATAGCTTCCGAATGACGTAGCATACTTTGTCACACTCTTCCTCAAAACACTCGTCAACTCTTAATATGCAGCCGCCTCAATGGGTGCTCTGTTTAACGAGCGAAATATTTCTGAGACTTTTACTTACCTTTTTTTTATCGGCCGCGCTCATCCCGTTTTCTAGTGTGCAATTAAAGCTTTTCACCACAACCACCACCCGTTCCGTACCCCCTACCAAGAGTCAGTGCTTAAAAACACATCGCCATTGAAATGACGTTTCATACTATCACGACCTTTTCTAGGAAGAACTTGGTTATTATGTACTAATGGATGACAAATTGTATGTACTCTGCGACATAAAAAAACTGATTTTAAACATTTTGCTTCCATACATTCCTACGGGCGCTAACCGTACTTCCTGTGTGTTTGTAAGCACGGTGTTGGTGTGTAGAGAAAACGAAAGGATTAAGGGGTTCTAAAGCGGACCACTTTAGTTTTGTAACATTACTTTGCTTAATTAAAGTAGATCCACGTGTATGGTAAAATTTATACACTGAAAGGTTAACCATCTGCGGTGCTTTCGGCATACAGAGACGCTGTGCCGAAGCGCGAAAAAAAGTTTTGAGCTCTCTGCATCTCGTACATTATTTCTTTTTCAGCCCCACCTAAATCACAGCTTGAGGTGCTTGCTGCACAATATGAAATTTTTTTTCTCAATACAATGTAGTAAGTATACAAGTTATGTACACAAATTATGTACAAAGTATACAAATTATCCACAAGTTAAGAAGTGTGCGTGTATACTAAAGCTTGGCGAAGTCAACTGCGGTTACTCTTGATGACCTCAACTAAATATTTAGCATTGGAATGAACGGAATTTATTTTACATTAATTGAAGATTTATACATCTAAACTCCACACCGCAGCGGTGGCCAAGTGGTTGAGCATCCGCCTCGTATGCGGGAGGTGCGGGGTTCGATCCCCAGTGCCGCCGAGTACCCACCGGTGATACAATGGGTACAAGCTTTCCCCTGGTCTGGTGCTCGGTTTATTTAGGGTGAAATGCTTGGGAAATGGGTCTTAGACCCCACCTTGAGAAAAAGAAAAAATACCTTGTGACATGGCGCTCTTTGGCCATAGCTGCCCTTGCGCCATAAAAATCCATAATCATCATACATCTAAACTCTGTGCAGTAAATAAGCTGACATGCAGCCACCGTTGTAAGCAGTTAGAGTTCTCCTATACTTCTGGCACCCTTCGTGCTAAAAACTTGTGATGACCGATACATCTTCTCTTGACACACTAGTCAGTCCCTGTGATGATGAAATTCTCGCGAAGCTAGGACTTCGACGGGAGAAATGCGTTAGCCTATATGTTCGGCTACTTCGTTGTCTGCAAGGCCAGCGCATATACATAGGGCGCTGAATCTGTTACGGCATCCTTCAGTTTGGTCAGGGAAAGCGCATTGCCCGAGATTTAATCAGCTGCGCGATTTGACAGCCTCAGTGCATTCATTCGTTTTTGGAAGTGACATTTGCTGTGAATGTGCCGCAGTGATGCATTCTGATCTGAAAACTGAAAACAGCAGTCAGGGCATCAAAAGAGGTTTGCTACGCATAGTCCCTGTGTTCTGAAATCAGTCCAGCGCTATCTGGCTTGCATTAGATACCACTGCATTTCGCCGCACGATTATGTAAAAGTTTGTTTATCTTAAATATAGGTTCAAGTGACGTTAGTTGAAATAGTATTTCACTGCCAGACAAAGCATATTTTTATTGCCACTCTTGGTGTTGAATATTGTAGGATATGCCGAGTCTTCAACAGATTTTTGTTGGAATGTTCGCTTTCATTTGTTCAGTTGGCAAGGCGTAAGTATTAGGACATTTCATTCTGTGAGCTGTCGCAAATTGTGTCTAGAAAAGAAAAAAAGAATGAACAGTCCACCGTTTCATCTATGAAAGGTCTTAGCCAACAGAGAATCCGCGTAACCAGGATGTCTTAAGGGGAGGAGCAGTATGTGTTTCGTCTAGAGGTAACAGAAACTCTACAAAACTGCGTCTGCCTTAAACCCAACAGTGGCGTCCCGTGTAACAGCGAAATGGAAACAAACTTTTGGACCACAGTGAGGCCGCGACATTTTCATTATGTCCCGCGTTAAAAAAAGCAAAGGAAGAGGCAGAGTTCCTGTGATATCTCAGCAAGTCAATCCGATTTGACAATACCGTTGCCTTTAAAAACAGGGCCATTGACATGAATCATCACAAGGCGAAAGAAGGAATATTTGTTTAAATCTAGAGGCAAAAGAGGAAGCAAACGTAGGGGCAAAGGTAGGGTCAAAGGTGGCCCACATCTTTGCGATTAGAATGCGAACAGACGCCATGACCTGCCTTTCCTTAATAAAATCGCAAGTTGGCAGGCAACCTTGCCCAATGACATACACATTCTTAGTAGCTACGAGTGGGGTTGAAATTGGAATATAGTTTTATTAAGTACAAGATTTATCCTCAGTGTAAATTGTTAACACCAGAGAGTTTCCTCTTGAGGGTTATATTCGGGTGATTACGGCATGTAATATTATCGAGTTCCAAGGATTTAAGGCTCGGGCTTTTGTCGCTGTTCATAAACTTGTAACTTCGATGTGTGCAGTAACTGTCCTACTACATGCTCAGAAACAAACGTGGTATCTAGAAACCTTTTGAGCACAGCTGTATATTACACTTCTTTCTCGAGGGAAACAAAGAGAGAGAAAGCGAGGCTGGAAGCGGGGGCAGGGGAGCATATGTTCAGCAATCCGAGCAAAGAGGCTAGCTGGTACTGCATTTTTTTTTTACTTGAGACCGCTAAGCTTAGACAAAAAGGAGGAAGAATCGAAAGCGACAAAATAGTACGTAGCGCTTCTTAACGATATTGCCTTTCTTCGTTGGGTCTCGTTTTGTCGAAACACATCGGCCTCAACTAACCAGAAGCGTAATTGCGGCAGTAGCTATATTGTTAGTAAAATTTTCTTTCGAATAACGCCATCACAAATCGAAAGGTACTGCGTGCATAGTTTGAAGCTCGCTGGCCGGGTTGATGCAAAAACATAGTGCTCTCCTTAGTAGCATTTTTGTGCGGAAGGGGCTGGTGTTGCCTCTATGGCAGGAACGCAGGGACACTTAGGGTGGCTTACATCTGAGTTTATTTATACTCGGCCGTGTGCAAGAGTAACTGTTTGTGATATGGCTAAGTAGAACGTTCAGTTGGGCAAGTTGGTACAGATGCCTCTTTTGTAAAACAGCGCGAACGTCTGACAAGAACAAGGAGGACACAGGACGAGCGCTGACTCTCAACTAGGGTTTTATTAGCAACACCTGATGCTTATGAAGGAAAAAACACACACAACAAGTACATCACATGTTACACTAAAATCGATAAAACATGAGGCAGAGAAGAAATGCGACGCTCAAAGGTCACCAAGAAAAGCTATCGCTTTGTCATTTAGAGTGACGATGGTTTGCTGACACACTTTGGCTCTTGACTGATATGGAATGCTTCCATTACTTCTCGCGTGGTCTGACCACAGTGCGTGTAAAGCACTTTTGTGCTACGCCACATGGCTGTGCATTTTTTCTTCTTCTTTTTTCATTACTTCACACTTTTTACACTGGCTTACCAAGTATGAAAGCTCCTAGTATGTAGCCTACGTCAAACTATGCATCGTTTAGAAGGACCAAATGAAATATTACTTTTCCCATTGCTGTTTCTTGTAGCAACACGGTAAAACAACGAATCTTATGTCTCTGACTATTGCATACACCGGGTACTGAGACATTGTGATTGCGCTAAGAAAAAAAAATTTCCTGTCTCACAAGTCAAATTTACATTTCCTTAACGACATAATTTCTTCTGCTCCTCAATACTGAAAATGTTTGAAGGAGAGTGCCCTGACGTCTGCGGACGCTCAGCTACTTGTAGGTTTTAATAAAAAAATATGGTGATACTCTTCATAAGCGCTAGGCCTAGCCGAGTACCCGTTATACTTGCCGCAGCCATCTGACTGCCCTCCGCAGCATACCACTTGTAAATTGCATAACAGACCCCTCATGATCATCTCGACTTCTTGAATGGTGTGCAAGAATTTATATAGTATACAAGGTAGTCGTGCATGTGTCCACCACTAAACCTTTATCAGCCCCCAACTGTGTGAACTCGGTAGAAAATACATGGCGATACGACAAGTAGTGAGCTGCCTATCCGCACGATAAGTAGCTGGACAGTGTATGACACAAAAGCCAGGTAATAAAAAGGAACAAAAATCAGTCCCCCTCCCCTAATAATAACATTCTACAGTATTTAAACTATATTTTACTAACGCTACACATGGCATGCGGATAGCAGTAGCAATGTAGAAAATACTTCCGCATTTTTATTTATCGCAGTATGATTGTGTTAAATTTTCTGAGCTTTCGCAGCGAGGAAAATTGCTCGAGTGATTAAACAGAGACTGGAAGATTCAGTTAAATGCGAACTGTTTCATCAGCGGCTCAAGGGAGCAAAGATCGCAAGTAAAAAAAAAATTCCGATCGGCCGCAAGCAACTTGATATGCCGGGAGCCGCTTAGGTCGTGAATAATGCCTGACTAATTAGTTTATTATGAAAAGCGTGTTTTCGACGCATAGTTTTCTTTGTTTTGTTCGGGCCTGTGAGACCATATGATGCACCCGAATGATACGTATGTAGTAGAATGGAAAGTTGGGCGAGTTGGTATGCGTTCATTTTGGGTGGAAAAAAAGTTTCAATACAAGAGTGAATGACATTCTAAAGGTTTTTCAAGAATGTGGTAAAGGACTGTCCTTCACTTTCGAGTTGCCGTCAGAAAATGCACTGCAGTTTTTAAGTTTGAAGTTGTTTTTTAGGGAAGAGCACATCTGCTGGATGCATTCAACCCGATCCCAAAAACCGGTGTTAAGTTTTACCTCGGGGCACTCAAAGCTAGTAAAGAATGGAATTGCAATGACTACCTTACGTTCAAGCCTCAGAAATTCATGCCATCACTGCATAGCCGACAGTCTGATGTTACAAGTAAGTAGATTAGAAGCCGCAGGGTTTCCACAGGGGGTGATTTCAGCAACTTGCGAGAAGCTGGTGAGGGTAGTGCGAAAAGATTTCTTGAATACAAAATTGGACAGAACAGGAAAAAAATTTGCTGTTATTCCGTATATGCACCAAACGGCTCATAATCTAAAAAAGGTGGCGGGCAGATTTGACGTGAATGTGGTGTTTTCTGCGCCACACAAGTTGGGGGGGGGGGGGGGGGGGGCTTTGTCGCATGATAGGGAACCGCCATGACAATATATCAAGAATTAGCCCATTTCGTTGTTTGGTTTCCCATAGATCAAGGTGTGTAGAGTGCGCATGTTCAGTTGTGTATGAACTTCCTCTTTCATGTAAAAAAGTATATATAGGACAGACCGGCCGATGTATATATATTCGACTTAGGGAGCATCTTCGTTCACTATCAGATTCAAACTATTCGCATCTAAGAGAGCACTGCGAAGCATGCAAGATTGAAAATAAGAAAGTATGCAGACCTCTAGTCGCGCGCACACGTATTTTAATCCGCCATAGAGATAAGACGACAAGGGAGCTCATTGAGGCATATCACATTCGAAAAAGACGGGATGAATGCACCAGTCAGCCTTCCTTATGGATGGTCGATAAAGAGGTCGCTTTTCTTGACAACACGTGATTTGTGTTTTGTTTTTTTAGTACCTTTGTTGTTTTTTAGTACCTTTGTTTTTTTGTTTTTTTCTGGCTGTCTCGTGTTTTTTCGGTTAATCACAGAGTTCTGAAATCGCGTTGTAAGGTTTCAATCTTGACTCATGATATAGTCAGACTGTTGTATTTCTGGGCATGTGCGCGAGTGACGTCAGGTCATGTGACTTTCTAAATATAAATGTCTGTTTTTTTCTGAATAAAACATAGTTGTGAGTCAGCGCTCGTCCGTGTGGTTTCCTTCTTCTTTGTCTTCCGTCCCTTTCGCGCTGTTTTTTTTCCACCCAAAATGATACGTATGTGTTCGGCAGGGGGCAATCGGTCGGGCCTCTAGGCATGCTCTTCCAGGTGACATTGAGAATACGGTTGGTGCACTGATCATAGCATCTTCCTGCTCTCACTAGTGTGACATTCCTTGTGTGCTACGAGGTACATTCTTTGTGTGTGTTACGAGGATCCACGTTCGACGGCGCGGCGTAGACGGAGACCCAGATGACAGGCATCATCAATTACCCAGCCATGCTCGTTGAGAGTGACAACCAGAACGAAGTGGTTTAAGCCCAACCGGACCCAACCGGACCCGCCGCCGCCGCCGCGGGGAAACAGGCTTTATCCTCCCCAATTGGCGTGGCGGTTTCAGGGGCGGCCCTCCCGGGCCCATTCCAGGACAAGGGAACTGTCAGCGATCCAGAGCGCGCCGTACCACAGCCGACGCTATGCGCTACCGCGAAGACAACATTCTTTCCCTCGGACTCAACACGTGAGGGGGGGCGAGACCACGATGCGGTGGTATGTTTGTGCGCCCAAGTGAAAGCCCTAGCCCCCCCCTCCTTCCCCTTACGACGTGGGCTATCGCCGGGAAGGCACCCACAGCTTCCCGCCGTGCCTCGTGAACAAAAGCGCATTCCCAGAAGGGCCGTGACGGACACCTGTCATGGCGGACAGGCAGTACTCGCCAAGAATGTGGAAAGACAGGCGCTAGTGAACAAAAGCGCATTCCCAGGATGGCCGTGACGGACACCTGTCATGGCGGACAGGCAAGACTCGCCAAGAATGTGGGAAGACAGGGGCGACCCTTAGTCTGGTTTCCCGGAGCAACAGACGAACCCATTCATGCTTATTAGCTGTGTCCCGCCGTCGGTAGCGCGGCAGCATCGTGGGCCCTTTCGCCCCCTTCTCTGTTGTTGACGAGCGACGCGGACCGACGGTGGGAGGCGGTATGCATGCCTGAGGCAAGGATTAGCTCCGAAGAGAGAGCCTGTGTATACTCTTACTTGAGAGAGAGTGGTGGCGTTTTTGTTGTTTATTTAGTTTGTATTGTTAACAGACTCTGGGTTCGAGGCTAAGCCCAACCCAAGGGGTTGTCCCCATATCGCATGTTATTTTTGATTGGAGAATTGATGCTTTGGGCGGGCCACTGGAAATGACCGCCCTTAGTCCTTTGTTAATCAAGTGCTTAAAAGCACATGTAAACGGATGCAGTCTAGTCCAGTCTCAGCTGAGGACGACATCGTTCGCCAAGAGGGCCTTCAGCGCCGAAGCCCGACGGCGTGCAGCTTCTGCCAGCAACCGCTCGAGCCCAACTCCGGAGCCACTCCATCGCCCCCATGAAGTCGTCGGCACGTAAGCTCGGACGCCCCAGCCTCTGATGTATAACCTTAATCATGTGTAATTATTGAATATACCTGTTTGTTTAAACTGAGCCATACGGTGTCTCTTTGCCTCTCCGTCCCGTGTGGACCTGCGCATTATGGGGGTCATCACACTGGTGTCAGAAGTGGGGTCTCAAAAGCAAATGTCCTCTGAGTGCTGCGACATTCATGACTTCAAAATTGTAATCAAAAGGGAATCACGGGACTGATTGTGGGACTTTTACCCCCATTTGAGAGGCTTGAGGCACCGGAGGGCTTGAAAAAAAAATGTCTTTATCTGAGGGAGCTCCCACTCCACAGCCGTCGCTCGGAGCAAGCATGCTGGCATTAGGAAGCGTCATTCCGACGTTTACGGGAGATAAGACAGGGGTTCCAATCTGCGATTTCTTTTCCATGCTAGAAGAGATTGGGAAAATGGGGGGATGGTCCGATGCTCAAATGCTGGGAATGGCGAGGTGTAAGATGGCAGGAGCTGCTCATGATTTTGCATGGCGAGACGAAAAAGTAAAATCCACAAAATCATTTGCGGAATTTAAGAAGCTCGCGTTTGAGCATTTCGACACTGAACCACGTCACGTGCGGGTACAGAGGTTCCGTGACGCCGTACAGGTGGTAGGGGAGGACGTGCGAACGTTTGCGTCGCGGCTTCAGCGCTTAGCGCGCGATACGTTAAGCAGGGAGGAGGAAGGAGACCAGCTAAAGAAGAAATACGCGGAGGATATACTTAAAGAGGAAATGACCGCTTTGTTCGTGGCTGGTCTGCAAGACCCCGTGCGCCGGTTCGTGCTCTCGCGCAAGCCGAGCAATTTCGACCAAGCCGTGGAGGCCGCATTGGATGAGGAACGAAATGAGGCGTTAACGACAGCCGCAGCGAGAGTGCGCGTCATAGAGAGAGCGGTGCTCAACACTGAGATTGCTCTCTTGACAGAGCGATTAGATCGCTTAGAACAGCTGCTATCTCAGCAGGTAGAACGCCAGGTTGAAGCGCGCGCTCAACAGCGCTCATTCGCTGGAAACCGGAGACCGCCACAAAGCTACAGGCGCGGTATGCGAGATTTTGAAGAAATCGTATGCTTCGCTTGCCAGGGTCGCGGACACATCGCCAGGTTCTGCCAAAACGTGCGCCGTGGGGAGCCACAAAGAGAAGCAGGCGAGACACGCCCTAAGCAAGCCTACAGCGGGGCTCCAGATACCGAGACAAAAAACTAGTTAGTCCTCCCCAGCCTGAGGAGCGTGGGGAGGGAGCAGTGGATGATGAGGTGGTGGTAGTTTGTGTGGCCGACGAGGCATGCCCTGTTGTGCGTTGCAAGTTAAATGGTTGTTGCATGGAATTGTTGATAGATACGGGGTCAAAGGTGACATTGCTTAAGGAGAGCAGTTTTAACACGCTTCGAAGGACGGGGGACCGCGAGGTGTTGGAAGCGTCTGGTGGTATGGCAACCAAATTTGTAGGCATAACGGGGGATCCTCTTGGCATAAGTGGACTCTACCGGTTACACTTCTCTCTCGGCGGAATTGCATTGGAGCACCCCTGCTACGTATGCCCGGACACGGTGTCTCTGCCAAACGGAGTGTCAGGTATATTAGGGCAGGATGTTTTGAGAAAAGGGAAGGTAGTAGTCTCATTCTCTGAGGAAGAGGTTAATGCGGGCGGCTCAAAAGTTCCGTTTTTGAACAGGAGAGGGGCTGAGATTCGCATTACCGATATTGACACCCGTCAAACAGTGGGATCATTGGAGAAGGTATATTCGCGGGTTGCCGTCCGGCTGGTCGATGAGGCGGTCGTCCTTCCTTGGTCGGAGCACATTTTGTACGCGTTTGTGCCTTCAGATGTAGAGAGCGGCGCCGTGGGAGTGCTTGAGCCGGTCGACTCTCTCAGCAATGGCCTGAAGGCAGCCGCGTGCCTCGTGACAGTTAATGACGCCCACAGAGTGCCCCTACGGGTGGTTCACTGTAGCCAGCAGCCACTGAGCCTTCCCAAGAACAAAACATTGGCTTTCTTCACCTCTGCGATAGAGAAACGTGAGCCCACCGATACGGTACTCGCAACTGTAGAGCATGCTAGTCCTTCGGCTGCTCCAAAGGTGTCGTTCGATCTTTCTCACGTAAAATCCAGGGAGAGGGAGGCTCTGGCTGGTTTGCTGAACGACTACTCGGAGGTATTCGCCGCGTCCAACCTGGATTTGGGCTGCTGTGGCGTTATAAAGCACAGGATAGAAACCGGCACTTCATCGCCCGTTTACCAGCGTGCGTACAGGATTCCTTACTCCCAACGTGAGGAGATGGAGCGGCAGGTGCAGGACCTGATTGATCGCGGCATGGTCGAACACTCAAAGTCACCCTGGGGAGCACCAGCACTATTGGTGGAAAAGCCAGATGGCTCGTATCGATTGGTAGTGGACTACCGCAAACTAAATGCCGTAACTCGCATCGATCCATACCCCATCCCCAATATACAGGAGACGCTTTCTCAGCTGGGCACTGCCAGGTACTTCACGGTAGTGGACATGGCGGCGGGATTCTGGCAGATAGCAATGGATCCGGCAGATGCCGAGAAAACGGCATTCAACACGCCCTCAGGGCACTATGAATGGAAAAGAATGCCGATGGGTCTGGCCAACAGCCCTGCTGTCTGGCAGAGAACCGCTGATGTTATCCTGGCAGGTCTTCTGGGGAGGCTGTGCTTCGTGTATATGGATGACATTATCATATACAGTGACAGTTTTGATAACCATTTGCGCGATATTGAGCAGGTTTTGGTGCGACTAAGAACAGCGGGTCTCAAGCTGAAGCCCTCTAAGTGCCAATTCCTCAAAAACGAGGTGAAATACCTCGGGCACGTTGTTTCAGCTGACGGCGTGCGACCGGACCCTGAGAAACTAAGGTGTGTCTCGGATTTTCCGTCCCCGACTAGCGTCCGCCAGGTCCGGCAGTTTCTCGGCCTGATCGGTTACTACCGAAGGCACATAGAGGAGTTCGCCAAGCTCGCTAAGCCGCTCACCGCCTTAACAGCCAAAAATGTCGCCTTTCGCTGGGACGAAAACGCGGAGAATGCTTTTGGGGCCCTGAAAAGGAAGCTAATGAGTGCACCGCTGTTGCGCCACCCGGATTTTAGTTTTCCCTTCGTTATGGCCACAGATGCGTCAAAGTTCGCAGTTGGTGCCGTGCTATCTCAGGTTATCGAGGGCAAAGAACATCCCGTTGCTTTTGCTAGCCGACAGCTGAACCCCACAGAGCAAAAGTACGGAGCTACGGAAAGGGAGTGCCTCGCCGTTGTCTGGGCAGTAAAGCACTTCAGATGCTACCTTTACGGCCGCAAATTCAAGCTAGTCACAGACTGCCATCCTCTGAAATGGGTGATGAGTGTCAGGGACCCTAGCTCGCGACTCGCTAGATGGAATCTACACCTGCAGGAATACTGCTTTGAAGTTGAGCACAAGTCAGGAAAGACACATCTGAATGCTGATGCACTCAGCCGCACAGCTGCCGTGGCAGCTATAGATGAGTTTGTCCCCGTAGTCGACCCCGCCGAATTACGCACAGAGCAGTGCAAAGATCCTGACCTGAAGCGAATAATCGAAAGCTTAGAGGGCGCACCGTCTCACCCCGAACAGCTAGGTTATTTCATTGGCAAAGACGGCACCCTGTGTCGGCGCACGAGGCCAACCAGGAAAGGGAGACCAGAGAAAACCGCTTGGGAGAGAGTCGTCATACCTCGGTCGTGGACAGAAAGGGTTCTTCGCCCGTTTCACGATGCGCCATGCGCCGGTCATTTTGGCGTAGCGAAGACACGCAGGCGTGTGGAGCGTTTGTACTTTTGGAGTGGCATGCGACAGGATGTTAGAGACTACTGTGTGAAGTGTCATTCCTGTCTCGAAAGAAAAACACCCAAGGGACGAAGACCAGCTCCAATTCAGCCGTTTCCTGAGGTTTCGGCTCCCTTCGAGCGGACAGGTATGGACATAATGGGCCCCTTGCCCACGACCACTTCCGGAAACAAGTACATTTTAGTATTTGTCGATCACCTTTCAAAATACGCGGAAGCGGTAGCACTCCCAGATCAGAAGGCAGACACGGTTGCAAGAGCATTTGTCGAACAGATCGTGCTCCGACATGGACCCCCGAGGCAACTCTTGACAGATCGGGGAACGAACTTCGTGTCGCAGCTAATGAGGAGAATTTGCGAGCTGCTTAAGATCGCTAAGAAGCAGACAACACCGTACCATCCGGCTTGCAACGGCGCGGTAGAGCGACTGAACCAAACCGTGGCTGGGTTCCTGTCGCATTTTGTTTCGCGCGACCAGCGGGACTGGGACTTGTGGCTCCCGTATGCAATGTTTGCCTACAATTCCGCAGCACACGAGAGCACGGGCGAATCGCCATTCTTTCTTCTCTACGGCCGAGACCCGGACCAGCCTAGTGAAGTGCCAGAGGGCCCCCGTCGTGTCCCATACGCTTCACTGGACGACTATAAGGTTGAGCTAGAATCGCGCTTGCAAGTGGCGAGGGACATCGCAAAGGAGTCCTTAAAGAAAGCGGCGAAGCGCAGGAAGGAGGTGCACGATCGCAGTGCTAGAGACGCGCCGTTTGATGTGGGGGACAGCGTGTACATTGAAAACTGCCCAAGGCAGATTGGGCTAGCTCGTAAGTTCCAGACGAAGTGGAGAGGACCGTGCGAGGTTGTCGAGAAGCTTTCTCCGGTAAACTTCAGAGTCCGAGACGTGAACCGGCGTTTGATAAGGATACACGCAAATCGCCTCAAGTCGGCACCGGTTCAGTATTCACGAAATGAGGAAAGGGAAAGCGCGGATTTTGATGGGGACAGAAGTGAAGCGGAGCGCGCAGATAGTTCGCAAGAAACGCCCTCTCC
>JARKHS020012924.1:55000-87028 GCA_030143305.2 Amblyomma americanum
TGCAGGACTAAGGTACCCCATCAAGCAAATCAGCTGCATTCGTTCCATGGAAAGGTGAAAAGGATTTTTTCTTCTTGCTATGCACTACAATAGAGACTCAGTTCCAAAAGCAAGAAAAACAAGAGCCCGTCTGCAGTTCCTCGAAGTAGACATAACCGCGTGAGCTAGAACTTTGCCGTCAAGCGGAATTTCGCAACCCGCAGCCGCAGAGGACGAAATCATTCGCGCCATTTAACGTCACCAGAGGAATGCGCTGTACGATTCAGAGCCACGTTTATTCGACCAAAAGTAGGCTGTCGTCTGAGAATTGCGAAATAGCAGTTTTTCCCGGCGACAAAAACGCTACTTTGCAGACAGATGATGCGATCGGTCGGTCCCAGTATCCTACGTTGACTCTTCTAAGGGTGTGCTTCTGCCTCTAGTTACATCAAAGCGAGTCTTTGTTTTTTGTTTCTTTGCACAGAGGTTAAAACTTGTGCACTGTTTTTTAACGACGTTCTGTCGTCTTATGCTTCGTGTTGCTTTTTTTTACGCCTAGCGACTGCTTACCGTAACGAAATTTGATATAGTAGCTGTCGTGAATAGTGGCCTGTAGCTGTCTTTTAAGCGGTTCTTGAAACAAAACAAAATTAAAAAGAAGTGCCCAAACCCACGAATACACTTTGAACTAATTGTGCAACTGTGTGAGAACGGTACATAATAATTCCCGACCGAATAAGCTCCATACTTATGCACTGATTACCGTATATGGTAATCATTAATTGCATTTTTAGCGCTATTGCTTCAAGTATCTATCCAACAACTGCTAAACATTCTTAATAATTTTTGCTGTCACCTGAACAAAAATTAGCGATTAAGTGATATGTTTAGAGGAACATTAAGTTTGTCTGGTACATGGGGAGAAGCAATTTTCGAACATAAATATTCGAGACGCCAAACTCCACTCCAGAGAAGTATTCATTGAAACAACGAAACAGCGCAACTAAAGCGAATTACCAGCGTAAGGAAAGACGTATAAGTGCTGTGCTCAAAACTGGCTGTTTAATCGAAAATAAAAACAGTTAAATATCTGATGCCGCGGGACAAGCTGATGTCATCTTCAAAGAACAAAACATTAGAACGGTAACTCCTTTGCTGATTCTTCTTAATCGACAACAGGCCATCATCTCGTTTCAAAATTCCTATTCCGAGCTATGTGAAGGCCACGGAAGTGCTGTTCGCACACGAGTCTGCTTTTTGGAAGATACGAACGCCTCTAATAATTCCCGTAGAAGGTCTTTGTGGTAACAGAACCCAAAAGTGTTTTCGAAATAATGAGTTCGACGGAACGTTTTACAATGTGCGACCAGTTTTAACGAACCGGATCCTCGCAACGATGTTTCATGTTCTCGCAGGCGCTCGTTAAGGCATCTGCCTGTTTGGCCCACATAGAGATGGCCACAAAAAAAAACAGAATCGCGTATAGCAGCCCGAGTTTGCACTGCACGTATTGAGCGCCGCGACACACCACATCCTTCCGTGGCACTGCCATTATCTTTTCTGCGTTTCCAAGAAGCTAGAATCTTGTTCAGTTCGTTTGGAGCAGAAAACAAAACCTTGCCAACGTAATTCTCCGCTATCTTCTTGCGTCGGTGCGACAGCCAGTGGACATATGAAACCACTGCCACTTTGTTCTTCTTTTTGCATATGGCATTTTCAAGCACTCTCCTCTTTTTTACCTTCATCCTCTTATGTAGCCTGCTGCAAGTAGAGATCGGACGTTTTCTGGAAATGAAGCCGCTCCGCATATAGACTACTCTGCATCGAGGCTTGAGCTCACCTCGAGTGGGCAGGACTTCTTAATTGCCGCTGCAAGGCAAGCCATAGCGATCCCATTCTTTAAAAGCCTAGAATGGCTGGAGTCGAAATCATTAACTTGTTTTTGAGAACTTGGTGCTGGGTGCCGACAGAGATAGCTACGTTGAAACTTGCAGTTCAGATCCATACACTGCAGCCTCTCTTCATAAGGAATCTCATGGGTGAACCTCAGTCCAGGTAAAATGCTCGAAAACACTGCCATGACGTTATTTACATCTCCCAGGCCGGCTTCAGTCGGCAGTGCCACCAGATAGTCATCCACGTACCTGAAGATGTTTGAAGTGCAGACCTTCGGTTTTTTTTATAGTGCTGTGTCCACTACGCCAACATATATACTGCTTAAAACATGCGCAACACTTGAGCCGCTACATATGCCAGTACAGTTTGCCAATACAGTTAATAAAATTTCATTGGGAGGTCGTGCCGACAATATGCATGTATCTTGACATTTACATTTACACTGACATTTACATTTACATTAGTCTTGGCATTTACATTGACATTACATTAGTCGCGGACGTTCCTTCATTGCAAGAGGAAGCTTCGCTTTTATTTCATAGTAAGTTAAAATAGGCATAAGTTTAAATGATATTTCGTTTCGCTAACAAACCTCATATGTCTGAAGTAGTAAAGGGTCGAAAAGAAGCGAAATAGTTCATTTATTGTTAGAAAAAACCTGTCCTCATTTTATGTTCAAACAAACAGATGTTAGTCAGTATTAGATGAAAGACAAATAAAATGAAACTTCAGATCAAATTAGGCTGCAGAACGATTATCGCTCATAAAACACGAGAAAAGATCCGGGCAACTTGCGCGCAAATCCCCAAAGTGGACGCATGGACCGAAGAAACTGAATTAGCAAAAACTAGCCACATAGCAGACTGCCTGTGCAGTAATGGCTTTTTTCGGAGAACGCAGGGAATACTCGAAGGGAGGGAGAGACTCGTAGTTACAGTACACCTTTAAAAATATATCAAGCAGTGGAAATATGAATGACACCTTCGCAACTTTTATAAGATCAACTTGATCAGATTATATAGCCTGAGCTGGCAAAATAGTGTTGAGTTAACTATTCCTAAAGAAGAAGGAGTGTGCTAGATGACATAAAATGCACCTTGTGAATATTTAAATCTTTATTAACAAGGCTATATCTCTTACTGAAACCAACACTATAGTCAGCTTTTTTTTATGCCTTGTTAACAAGACATTTATATCTAGATTGGACTGTAATTGCTGTGGCTAGAGAAGAGTTAAATAGGCGAAACTGAGCTTTATATTGGAAGGTCCCCATCTATCAGCGCCTCAGGAGAACGGGCACAGCGCGAGCACAACACTAGCGGCATGCGACTACAAAACTCTTGGCTTTACCAGAACAGGTATAAATGCGCGAAATGGGGAATTTCTTTTTGAAACAATCTCGAAAGAAAGTAAAAGAGCTCAGGGATGTGAATGCCTACATCACGGGGAGGAGTGAAAAAGGAAAATGGAAACCACTGCAAATGGGAACAAGTATGTCGTCGCAATTTTATTTTTATCTCGCACTTTTCTTAAGCATCAAAAGAATCACTGAGATACTCGGAATGGGTGCTGTTATACAATATTAACTGTCAGAAACAGGCATTTTTAAGATCCTCTCTTTGTCCGAATCTATATAACTGCAAAATGACATTCTTAGAATGCTAAATTGGGCATTTGCAGGTGCGCAATATAAAGCTTAAACTGACATCAGAAGAATTAATATTTAAAGAAAAAAAAGTGGCACTTTCGTTCTAACTTGGGCGTTCAATTTTTCAGCCACAAATATAGAATTTGAACATTGTTTTTCTCAATAAGAATTTTTGCTGTTTATGCTTAACTTCGGTATTATCATAGAGAGACATGGCCATTCACTGCTCATTATTATTTTCAAAGTGTTTTTCAATTGAAACTTTTTTGGCACTTTTTTTGTGCTCTAAAGGAAGAGCCACGAAGGAAGGAAGGTAAAATAGCAACATTTAAGCCGCGGACATGCGCTCATAATGGCTACAAAAGCGTCCTTCTCTTGGGAACTGCGTGTCGGCTCAATCTATAAAAGCGTGGCAGAAGCGGTCTGTTCCTGCAGGTGCCCAGATATGCAAGCTTGTGTACGATTCGTTCAAATAGCGAAGTAACTTTCCAGATTCCAGGTATCACATCAAAGGTGCCTTGCAATTTTGAAAGCTAATTGACAGCAATAACCGTCACTTCACTAAGAAACATGATAGTAGGGCGGAGTTAAGCCAGGGGCTAGCAGTGAAACCTGCTGAAACAAGTGCTCTTGTACTGTAGCATGGGAACCGTTTGACAAGAGTAACATTCTGTGAAAAAAGTATTTACTTGTGTTCGCAAGAAAAACGCCACAGCGTACTTTCATTTCGTAATGTTTGGCCACTGTTCATTACTTATTAAACTGAGTATGTTTAACAAAGTCGTGCGCCGATGCGCAAGCGAAATGAAGAAGCAATTTTTGGATTACAGGCGCGAAAACAGACAGACCACAAGGTAGATAAACGGGACGGGGCGCCACTCACAACTGATTTATTCGAAGGCACGACAAACATATATATACCAGCTGACACGCAAGGAATACTATCATGTTCCAATTTGATACTACAGCGAACGCGTCAAAAAATCGTTCTCTGCCCTATACAACGATATGGACGTGTCGCTGACGCACATGCTTCTTTTTTTAGCAATAAAGAATGCTTCGATTAATTCCCTGGCTTTTGTGTCTTTACTTTTTGATAAAATTCGCACACCAGAAAAACATGGCTCACAAGAGCGTGACGGGCAAGACCTTATATGCTTAGGCAAATTTGGCCCTTCCTTGTTTTGCTCCACATTTCTTTCATGTTCCCTGATTCGCTCATTAACGCAGCGTCCAGTTTGCCCTATATAGGAGCGGCCGCACGAGAGGGGGATTTCATAGACCACACCTTCGGTGCACTTCATGAACGATCGCCCATGTTTGGTGCCACACCCTCTCTCATCATTTCGTTCTCTTTCAATGCGAGAACAAAGGCTTCCGAGCTTTTTGGGGGCTGAAAAGACAAGCGGCACACCATGCCTGCTCGCAACCTTTTTCAAATTGTGGGATAACTTGTGCACATAGGGCACCACCACCGGTCGCACCACCTCTTCTCGAGGAACATCTTGGTCAGCTCTCACAGCCTTTCTTTTTATTTTCTGTAGTAGGCCTTCTGTAGTGCCGCCTCAAGAACTGATAGCCATCAATCGTCGAATCGCCAGTAAGGCCAATCCAGAGGAGCATGAAAAGTGTGTACTTGAGGGCGTGACCTGCCTGCTTAAATCCTGTAACCGGGTGCCTGTTCGTCATAAGGGAACTTCACCCCGAGCTATTGTGTCTTTCTTTAAGAACAATAACCTAAAGCTTTTACAAGCAGATAAAGAAGGTGGATTTGTAGTTTTATCGGCAAATAATTTCTCGGAAAGAGCTGCCCGGGCAATTGATAAGAATTTTTCGCCTGTCAAAGTGAAAGCGACAAAAGTTAAGAACAGAGCTGTTGCAATGTGTGAGCAGCTCGGTTTAGTCCGGTTGAGCAAACAGATTGCCAAATGCAAGAATAATGCATTAAAAGTGTTCTTTTCAGTAAAAACGCACAAGCAAGGTATGCCCTTTAGAACTATCGTTACTGAAAAGGGGTCATGGCAGAGGCTGCTTAGCCGGTTCTTGTTAGATAAGTTGGGTAAGCTTGATATAGAAGACCCCTTTCTTACCAAAAAGTCCGATCAAGTTTGTGAATTCTTTGAATCGCATCGTGATGTTGGACGCGCCTTTTCGGTAGATGTTGTGGATTTATTTTATTCTGTTCCTCACGAAGCCTTGTTTACTGCTGTCGGAGATTGCATTGAAAGTAAAGACCCTATTTCCTTTCAAAATACTGCGGGTGTATCCATCGATGACTTTTTAACCCTTTTACAGTTTTATTTACAGTCTACCTTCGTAACTTTTGACGAGCAGTGTTTTCTGCAAAAAGCTGGCATATGTATAGGCTCCTGTGTTGCACCGGTTTTGTGTAATATTTTTCTTTCCCAAATGGATCAAGTTTTGAACCAGGTTTTACCAGCTAGCAAAGTTTTTAAAGTGTTCAGATATGTGGACGACTTTTTAATCATTCTTACCAAGGACGGAAGTTTAAACTTCGAAGAAAGTGTGCGTGATGTGTTATCCTTATTTAGACAAAATGGAAATGGCTTAAGTTTTACTTGTGAAGTTCCTGAAGGTAATGTTTTACAGTTTTTAGATGTTAGTTTTGATTTTTGTGAGGAACAGGTTTGTTGGGCGTATGCTCCGCGCGCAAAAAAGCGGCTTCTGCCATATGATTCTGCTCACTCCAAGCTAATAAAAAGGGGGATTGCTACACTCTGCCTCGAATCCGCTATTAGAAAATCATGCTCTCACAAGATGCAACTAAGTTTCCAAAACCAATTGGCTAGGCTGTCTTCAGCCGGGTTCCCTGGTTCGCTCGTAACGGCGGTCGCAGAAGGCCTACTACAGAAAATAAAAAGAAAGGCTGTGAGAGCTGACCAAGATGTTCCTCGAGAAGAGGTGGTGCGACCTGTGGTGGTGCCCTATGTGCACAAGTTATCCCACAATTTGAAAAAAGTTGCGAGCAGGCATGGTGTGCCGCTTGTCTTTTCAGCCCCCAAAAAGCTCGGAAGCCTTTGTTCTCGCATTGAAAGAGAACGAAATGATGAGAGAGGGTGTGGCACCAAACATGGGCGATCGTTCATGAAGTGCACCGAAGATGTGGTCTATGAAATCCCCCTCTCGTGCGGCCGCTCCTATATAGGGCAAACTGGACGCTGCGTTAATGAGCGAATCAGGGAACATGAAAGAAATGTGGAGCAAAATAAGGAAGGGCCAAATTTGCCTAAGCATATAAGGTCTTGCCCGTCACGCTCTTGTGAGCCATGTTTTTCTGGTGTGCGAATTTTATCAAAAAGTAAAGACACAAAAGCCAGGGAATTAATCGAAGCATTCTTTATTGCTAAGAAAAAAAGCATGTGCGTCAGCGACACGTCCATATCGTTGTATAGGGCAGAGAAAGATTTTTTGACGCGTTCGCTGTAGTATCAAATTGGAACATGATAGTATTCCTTGTGTGTCAGCTGGTATATATATGTTTGTCGTGCCTTCGAATAAATCAGTTGTGAGTGGCGCCCCGTCCCGTTTATCTACATTGTGGTCTGTCTGTTTTCGCGCTTGTAATCCAAAGATGTACCAACTTGCCCAGCAAGACGTTCTTTGAAGAAGCAATATTTGCTCTTCTGCACACAACTTCTTTTTAATACTCCTAATCCGTCGCACAAATAAGGCCGCCATTGTTTGCTATGGTTGCACCGAAGAATACTTCCTCTCTTAAAGGCCCAAACTGTGGCAAAGAAACCTTTAAAGCGATTCGGGACCGGAGGTAAATTGCTTTGAAAAAAAAAAACGCAAATTCGAATCTTACTGGCCATAGGTTTGTATTGTAGTCAGCGTAGAGTATACCGACTCGCCGAATACAAGAAAAATACGTGGCACTGAAACCATAATGTTCTATGCTTTGATTTTCAAAGCTACAAATTATTTTAGGTTGAGTGTATAAGTATTTAAATTATGCAGATTTTCCAGATTGACACAAAATAGAAATTCTTATACCTGTAATCTTATATTTTGGAGATGCATCTGCTGCAAAATTTCATTCCGGTGCTTGGCTTGCACGTTTCTCTATTCTTGTTGGTGTTATTAGGAAAGACAGTCGTTTTATTACAACGAGTTTAAGCATTGCTTCCGCCTTGTACAAAGGACAATGAGTTTGGGTTTAGTCGCATGGCTAACCGCAAATAACCGTAGCAACACATTCGTGTTTATCTTGCAAAATAAACGCAGCCGGTAAGTTGTACAAGAGAGCTGAGGTTGATAAGGTGACGGAATGCCGTCAAGTCCACAGGGGGGGGGGGGGGGTTACATTACAGGCAAAATTCGTCGCAACCGAACTATTGACAGCGGCACGAGTGGATTCCGGAATCATACAGATTACATCAAACAACAGGCACGTTTAACTAGAACGAGGAAAGGTTAAACCCGATATATGCATGCAAATTCCTTGAAAGGGGAAAACTGTTACGAGATTAACGTGTGTGTTTATGGTTTAGGGGGTTTAACGCCCCAAGTCGACTCAGGCTGTGAGAAACGCCGTATTGAACGGCTCTAGAAATTTCGACCACCTGGAGCTTTTTAACGTGCACTGACATCGCACAGTACACGGGCCTCTAGAATCTCGCCTCCATTGAAATTCGAGCGCTACGGCCGGGATCGAACCCGCGTCTTTTGGGCCAGCATCCGAGCGCCGTAACCACTCTGCCACCGCGGCGGCTCAAGTGTGTGTGTGTGTGTGTGTGTGTGTGTGTGTGTGTGTGTGTGTGTGTGTGTGTGTGTGTGTGTGTGTGTGTGTGTGTGTGTGTGTGTGTGTGTGTGTGTGTGTGTGTGTGTGTGTGTGTGTGTGTGTGTGTGTGTGTGTGTGTGTGTGTGTGTGTGTGTGTGTGTGTGTGTGTGTGTGTGTGTGTGTGTGTGTGTGTGTGTGTGTGTGTGTGTGTGTGTGTGTGTGTGTGTGTGTGTGTGTGTGTGTGTGTGTGTGTGTGTGTGTGTGTGTGTGTGTGTGTGTGTGTGTGTGTGTGTGTGTGTGTGTGTGTGTGTGTGTGTGTGTGTGTGTGTGTGTGTGTGTGTGTGTGTGTGTGTGTGTGTGTGTGTGTGTGTGTGTGTGTGTGTGTGTGTGTGTGTGTGTGTGTGTGTGTGTGTGTGTGTGTGTGTGTGTGTGTGTGTGTGTGTGTGTGTGTGTGTGTGTGTGTGTGTGTGTGTGTGTGTGTGTGTGTGTGTGTGTGTGTGTGTGTGTGTGTGTGTGTGTGTGTGTGTGTGTGTGTGTGTGTGTGTGTGTGTGTGTGTGTGTGTGTGTGTGTGTGTGTGTGTGTGTGTGTGTGTGTGTGTGTGTGTGTGTGTGTGTGTGTGTGTGTGTGTGTGTGTGTGTGTGTGTGTGTGTGTGTGTGTGTGTGTGTGTGTGTGTGTGTGTGTGTGTGTGTGTGTGTGTGTGTGTGTGTGTGTGTGTGTGTGTGTGTGTGTGTGTGTGTGTGTGTGTGTGTGTGTGTGTGTGTGTGTGTGTGTGTGTGTGTGTGTGTGTGTGTGTGTGTGTGTGTGTGTGTGTGTGTGTGTGTGTGTGTGTGTGTGTGTGTGTGTGTGTGTGTGTGTGTGTGTGTGTGTGTGTGTGTGTGTGTGTGTGTGTGTGTGTGTGTGTGTGTGTGTGTGTGTGTGTGTGTGTGTGTGTGTGTGTGTGTGTGTGTGTGTGTGTGTGTGTGTGTGTGTGTGTGTGTGTGTGTGTGTGTGTGTGTGTGTGTGTGTGTGTGTGTGTGTGTGTGTGTGTGTGTGTGTGTGTGTGTGTGTGTGTGTGTGTGTGTGTGTGTGTGTGTGTGTGTGTGTGTGTGTGTGTGTGTGTGTGTGTGTGTGTGTGTGTGTGTGTGTGTGTGTGTGTGTGTGTGTGTGTGTGTGTGTGTGTGTGTGTGTGTGTGTGTGTGTGTGTGTGTGTGTGTGTGTGTGTGTGTGTGTGTGTGTGTGTGTGTGTGTGTGTGTGTGTGTGTGTGTGTGTGTGTGTGTGTGTGTGTGTGTGTGTGTGTGTGTGTGTGTGTGTGTGTGTGTGTGTGTGTGTGTGTGTGTGTGTGTGTGTGTGTGTGTGTGTGTGTGTGTGTGTGTGTGTGTGTGTGTGTGTGTGTGTGTGTGTGTGTGTGTGTGTGTGTGTGTGTGTGTGTGTGTGTGTGTGTGTGTGTGTGTGTGTGTGTGTGTGTGTGTGTGTGTGTGTGTGTGTGTGTGTGTGTGTGTGTGTGTGTGTGTGTGTGTGTGTGTGTGTGTGTGTGTGTGTGTGTGTGTGTGTGTGTGTGTGTGTGTGTGTGTGTGTGTGTGTGTGTGTGTGTGTGTGTGTGTGTGTGTGTGTGTGTGTGTGTGTGTGTGTGTGTGTGTGTGTGTGTGTGTGTGTGTGTGTGTGTGTGTGTGTGTGTGTGTGTGTGTGTGTGTGTGTGTGTGTGTGTGTGTGTGTGTGTGTGTTACTGATGGCTAAGATAGAAAAACAACGCCCATTTTATGAGGCTTGAATACACTGAAGGCGCGTGGAAAACGTGTGGGCAAAAATAAATTATTTTCAGTAAACTTTCTGTCTCCAAGGCTGTCGCACTGTGATGTATTGGGATTTTTTGACCACTTCACCACAGGTTCCTGTTACACGAGTGCCAGTAATGTGAATTCTTCAATCACTTGACTATAAAAAAAGGTCATATTATCTGAAGTAAGGGACATGACAACAACAGCGGCGCCAATTTGCGCGCAGTCGTCAGTGACACCCTTCGTGAAATATGGAAGGGTGATTTGGCTGGGGTGCCGCTTGGCGCAGTCTGTTACCAAGGCGTAGACCACAGCGTTGGCGTAGTGGCTGAGCATCCGCCTCGCATGCGGGAGGTGCGGGGTTCGATCCCCAGTGCCGCCGGGTACCCACCGGTGATACAATGGACACAAGCTTCCCCTGGTCTGGCGCTTTATCTTATTTAGGGTGAAATGCTTGGGAAATGGGTCTTTGACCCCACCTTGAGCAAACGAAAATACCTTGTGTCATTGCGCTCTTTGTCCGCAGATGGCCATGCGCCATAAAACAATTTACTTTTATTTTTGTTACCAAGGGCGATGTTCTGTTCACAGCGCACGAGATGCATATCGCTTTACCAACACATCACTAAATGCAACGAACTCAGTTGTTTCCGTCGCATATGTTCAGGAGCCCGATGACACTCATGTTTATGCTCCTCGTGGAATTCAGAACCATCCGTTGCTTGCCCATGGCCCACCACAGCAAAAATTAGAGGGGCACTTAGGATCCGTCATGAGGTCATGACGAAATAGCGCTGATAGATTAATGCCTAAATATAAGGAATAGCTAATTACCTGCTTAACATTTGTAGATCCCTGGGATTCCTCATACAACTCCTGGCGCAGTGGTGCAGCGCAGTTAAGCGATGCGCCACTGCCTTGCGATGAAATATGCTGCTACCCGTGGGGCTTCTGCAAGCCGTGTCGCCCTTCCCGTGCAACCAGTCATTCATTTAACTGCCACCCGCCACGGTGGACAGTTTGCTCACTCTCGGGTGGTCAGGTTGGGATGACGCCAGCAGATCACATGAACAAGGTGACCCATCTGCCTCCTAGGTTGCTTCTGTGGAGATTTTTCGCTTAGGTTTACCGACGCCGACGCTGATGCCGACTTCAGATTCCGGATTTTTCTCCTACACTGGCTTCTCAGCGCTAACCGTTAAAAGTGTGGCGTCGCCGCTAAATCTGCGAAGGTGGGGTAAACGTTTCAAGGCCTGAAATAGCCGTAGGTCACCGTCGAGTGCCTTGCAAAAGTTTGGGCGTCTCTTCATCTCAAAGAAGAGGTAGCGGATGATCTGTTAGGGTAGCAATGTGGATTCCAGCGCGGCATTCATACTGGTTCGCAGAGGAGATTGAGAAATGTTGAGTGATATTGAGGACGCGACTGCCACGTGTGCAGATTTAATATAGATTAGTGAGAGGATTAATTAATTTTCAGTGTAATGAAGAGAGTTAATGATGATGACTTTGACTGACGCCTGGCTATTACCTCATACTCCAATTTCCACCGACCGAGCTGAACGAATACTAAGTTCTCCACTTTCCTGCTCTGCGATCATTCAAAAGCACCGATCTAAGAGGTTAAAGTCACGTGAGGAACGCTGGCGTTTAACCATCTTCTATATACACTGGTTAAGGGACCGCATTTCGTTTTAGTGTGCTAGCACGTATAGTGGCCATTCAGCGTATTGAGCCGTTGTGTGTTTGTCTGCTTGTTTGTTTGTCTGTTCGTCTGAAGCCAGTTTTGCGTAAGGCTGCTCACCTGCCCACCTTTAGGTGTGTAGGTGAACAGCCTTCCCACCGTGAGAGCTGGCAGCCCAATCAATCGTGAGAGGCTTCTCGGGAAGAGCAACCTGGGTCGAAACCCAACCCAAGCAACCGAAATCCCAACAATGGCAGCACCTGCCATAGAAGAGCTGTGGCGCATCATAACTTGACTGCTGCACCACTGCGCCAGGAGTAGCAGCAGGGAGGCGAAACTTCGTATACCTCCCAGCGGCCACGAATTACAGACGGTAGCGCCAATTCCTCCTTCAATTACGTTCATAGCGTTTGGTGCACAAGTTATCCTCATGACAACGGATGACCCAAACACGCGGGCGCAGGGGGTGTTCGCATGGCATCTGCTTCGCGCGCGGAATTGTCCAAATTCTGGCCCGCTTAAGGAGGTGGGTGGATATATCGTCGTCCGCTTAGTGCGCGCGGTCGTGCGACGCGCTTTAGTTGGGTTTTCGGACACCGTTTTTTTGCTGTTGTGGCATGTTAAAATTGGTTGTGCGGCTAGTCAACAATGGTAACCGTAGCGCTGGGCTAATGTATGGAGAAGACAGAATATTTTTGATGTCTTTATTGACACATATATATCCTTCGTTACCTTCAGTCAGAAAGAGATATTTCTCGAAATACCTGAATTTCTACGTTACAGCTATCCTTACAATAAAGATAATATGTCGACGCACCAGAGGTGTTAAGTTCATCTCAAACGGCGCAACTGACATTTCCAGTACATCATATCGTGCATCATTCACGCAATACATATGCGATCATTCCTGCATAATTTTCACGCAGTACAGAAGGATCAGGCTGTGCACAGTGAGTGCACGCAATTAATGCATGCATGATGTACCTTACAATTAAAGGCGATTGCAGTAAAAATTGTTTAATATTTGCGTAAAGGCGTGAAATCAAACCATTCTCACGCAATGGCCTTCACTCTCCGTGCTGACATGTCACACCAATAAAAATCAGTTAACGTATAGTTGCATAATCAGTTTCCACAATGTGCCGACTCTTCCAGACCAAACCTGATGACTGATTCGTCAACAGAAGTGACTAAATCATTGTTCATGATCCAGGGTGCCCAAATGAGCGGTGGCTCTCGAAAAGCGAGCGCAGGTTGCGGTTCCGGTCGTATACGTGCGGGTCTCGCTGCAATCTTCGCAGTTTCGAAGGTCACAAGCACAAAACGAAACACCATCGTACTTGTCCTGGCACCGACGTCACAAACGCATGTAGGAACACGACGCCAAAGGGTCTCTGACCGGCGGCGCAAACCACGCGGCAGCACTCGAGATAACGCGAGACGGACGGAGTTCGCGAAACACATGAAAAGGATGCGTGGCTGTTGCAACGGCCGCGCGGGTCAGAAATTCAAAAGAGATAGAGAGTGAGAGAGAGACCGTTTCCCCTTTCAGAACCTTCTTGCGGTTAGATCTTGTCCTTTACTACAGGCGCTAGCGCCAATTCTTCCTTCAGTGACGTTCACAACGGATGGTGTACGATGTTACGGCTTCACCGGAAATTTCTCAATTAGCCGGGATGAAGTGGCTCGTGCTTTCCTCCCCCTGGTAGCAGGAAGACTCCCAGAGATCTACGAATGTGGAGAATAACGAATATCTCGTATGTGGACACTAACTTATTATAGCTATCCGAACAACTGCTATCCGTGAACAGTGAATCTGAACACCGGAACGTAAGTGAAAACCGGGCTGCTAGCGGACCTAATTCGCATTTGACCTAACTACCCCAATCGATCATCATTTTTTCCTAATTTTGACCAGCTGCCACCCTTACACCTAAGCGGAAGTTTCCTGCTCAATTTTAGCGATTGTGGTGGACGCCAGATTATGCGTCCCCCGCTGGTGCGACGACCTGCTTTTCAAAAAAAAATTTTGTGTATGCCGGGCGACCATTAATGTAGATAACGCACTGAAATTCTCAGTGATAGAACCACCAGCGCGAACTGCTTGCAAGAAACAGCGATGATAGATGACCTTATTTCTGAATGTTAAAGGGGCTCTGAAACACCTCACGAGGAGAGCACATCAACACATTCAATCTCTGCATTGCGTTGCCATGCATGAACAGCTGAGCCAAAGAATACAATTCTTCACGCAGCAGAGAACCCACAGACACGCGAGAAAGTTGGCGAGCCCTTCCTGGCGACTCTTTCATGCGCGCACCCTCCTCTGTCGCTCGCACATGCGTATACAGGGTGAGTGGTGGCTATTGGCTAGATTCTTTCAGACATCAGGCAGCTACCACGGCCGCGACCCATGAGACGCGTAGTTCCGGCTGGTCAGGAAGCTTTGCCTCCGGAGGTGGGGCCGGCGGAGGAGCGCCGACCTTCCAGCATGCAGTGACGAGATGAGAGGGAAAGGCGCGAAGACGGTGAAATTCAATTTTTGACTACAGATAACTCAGCTTCTAAAAAGCACATTTAAAAAAATTCTTGCTGTGCAATATTCCGGAAGCGCCGGTCTTTAACCTTTCAAGCGTAGTGCAACTTCCATACAACCCGTTTCAGAGCCCCTTTAAGTCACTCCAAGAGATACCGAATATGGGTTAAGACGCCGTGAGGAGGTGGCGTTGAGGACAATCCGGGTGGGTGCTGCGCTGGCGCCTGCGGTCAGGGCCTCGTGGACACCACAGACCCCGCTTCGGAACTGCCCCTTCTGCCCCGCTTCTGTTACAGAGGTGACGTTACCTCACTTTATGCTAACTTTCCCCGGACTTCAGGAAGCACGCAAGCGACACCTCGGCATTCAGGGTTACCACCTCAGCCGACCACCGGACACTCGAATCTGGACCCATAGGCCCCAATACCCGGCCTTGTTGGCATTCATAGCCGACACTGGCCTGCACATGTTTACTTATAACCCTCATATGCCGATGGGCATATTTACGCAACAAAAAATAATTAAGACGAAGACATGTGTAAATTGCGATCGTAGTTTACACTGCCGTGTAATAACGGCTTGGCTGATCGTCTAACCAAGGCTTCGTCCGCGAAACCCATGGCCGTCGGTGCGAGGCGACTCCCTCTTCGCCTGCTATTCCGGTCGCATCGCTGCCGAAGGTCCTGCTATAATGAATCGTACCTTCGTACTGTTACGACGTTACGCCATGGCATTCTTCATAGCACTCCGTGGAGTGTGCCCCACGAGAATTATACACATATGAAAACCAATTACGCACATATAACAAAAGCTTTACGTTGAAAAAGAAACGAAAAGTGCTGTTGAGGAAAGGAAATTGTCTCACATATCTAGGCGGACACCCGAACCGCGGGATAAGGGAAGCGCTAAAGGATGGAGTGTCGCGTCGCAATAACATCCCTGACAACACGCGAACTTACTTTCTTCGCGACACTTCCCTTCAATCCGTCAACTCATACAGATACCTAGGTGTTCATATTTCACCTAATATATCATGGCATATGCACGTCGAACACGTCACTGATAACGCTAAGCGGGTTCCTGGGTACTTACGTCGAAGTTTCTTTGCTGCACCTCTGCCGATAAAACTAACACTCTACAAAACTTTAGTGCGGCCAAAGCTAGAATATGCATGCGCAGTATGAGATCCCAGTCAAATCACACAAATAAACACAGTTGAATCCATTCAAAATCGCGCCGCACGTTTCATCTTGTCTAACTATTCCT
Organism: Amblyomma americanum; assembly: GCA_030143305.2. Lineage (NCBI taxonomy): Eukaryota > Metazoa > Arthropoda > Arachnida > Ixodida > Ixodidae > Amblyomma > Amblyomma americanum. The sequence continues at coordinate 70,508 of JARKHS020012924.1, forward strand.
GTCACGCCAGCATTACTTCCATGAAAAGCACCCTCGCCCTGCCGGACCTTTCTTCACGCCTTAAATGTTTTCGACTTTGTCTTTTCCATAGAATGTATCATCACAACACTGTATTAAAGGATCAACTTTTTGCTCGCCCATCATACATATCCTCCCGTTCTGACCACATGTTTAAAGTTGCTGTTTCATTTTTCAGAACAAAAGTGTGTCATAATTCATTTATTCCCAAAGCTACCAAAGACTGGAACGACCTTCCTCCCTCCATCGCTGCCATTTCTGACATTAACAAATTCAAGACCATTGTATTTTCTGCCGCTGTGTAAAATAATATTGTATAATATGCACTGTTTATGTTATGTACCAATACCACTCGTTTCTGTAATGCCTTCGGGCCTGGAAAGTATTTGAAATAAATAAATAAAAGATGAAAGGAAGAAAGAGGTGCCGTACTGGAGGTCTCCGGAATAATTTCGACCACCTGGGGATCCTTAACAAAACCTAATATTTGCCGCTTTTTACGTTTTGTAACATTTAATAATAATAATTGGTTTTTGGTGGAAAGAAAATGGCGCAGTAACATTTGCGAGTTCTAAATTAGGGGGAGTGGCCTTTACCCTACCACGGCCCTTATTCGAGTGTAAGCGGTACAGTTGCATTTTGTGAGCAGGTGACCTGTTTATTGTAGTTCATGTTTTTTTTTCAGGCTCCTTAGATTTTCTTTGAAGAGACCGATCGTAAATGATTTAATTACGCAGAAAATCATTCCTAGATAATCATTTCTAGGTAATCATTGCTTTGATCTCTTCAGACTCTGCATTTATAAGCAGCGATAACCACATAGGTTTTATTTTCTTTTCTTTTTTTGTTTTGCTTTCGCATTCGTCTTTCTGAACGCAACGCCATTAGAACGCTGCAACTCACTTTTTCACACTTTACACTAAGTTATCTACGTCGTTGTCTATCTTTAAGCTATGAAAAGTGCAAAACAACCTAAACGTACAGCCAAATGTGAAGGGACTTCCAAATTTATTCAGCTAGATGGCCGCCTGTGTTTTAAGTATATTGCATTACCGGGAGAGACCGCACGGACACGTCGTAAACACACCCGTAGTGATCTGCTTGAAACATTGAGGTCTAAATGTTGCACGCTCTATGCACTGCAAGGGCCAAACTAGAGCCACCGCTCGGCTCTCATGCTGCTCAACTGTGATGTCGACTATGTACGCCCGACATTCAAGCACAGAAGTAAAATCAATTTAAAGTGCTTGAGGCTCGAAAAATGTTAACGGAAACAGCGTTTTATTAAAGTAGAAGTATTCGTCCGAATTCCACTTTACGATAAGAGGCCTCTGAATTTGAGAAGAGACTACGGGCGCGAAAGCGAAAACCCGACGAAAGTAAACGCGGGAAGCACCGCGGGATGTACGCCTGGCGCATTCAGATTCGGATGAACGGCTGTGAAATTCCCTAAATAACGTTGAAAAGCGCTGCCTTCCGGAATCCGTACATCACTACGTAAAACACGAAATGCTGAATAAATCAAGGGGCACAGCCCTGAATGCACTGAGACACCAGTGGCAAACTACATACCGCCAGTTCGGCAAGTTGTCCTCTGTAGAAATGATGGCACATAAGTGGCACGAGGAATCGGTCAGGGCTTGCGCGCCTTAGTTGAATATGCGTGCTCTCAATCTTACTTTTCATCTTTGAGTGGCGCTTTGAAGACGACTCTAAGCGAACAACTCTTTTATGAGATTTGTCGACTTTCTGAGTCCCGCACGTCGTCATCTCAAGGCGACTAGGATCGGGCGTGGGAGAACGCTGCATTTCAAATGAAATGTTTTCGGCTCGGGCCTCGAAGTACTTCAAAGGATGGTGACCTGCCCTCATAAACATGCAGACTTAATGCGGTGATGTCGGAAACGAGGAGAAAGAGGGTTCTGTGGAACCAGTTTCGAACCAGGTCACGAAAGCCGCTAGAGCTTATCCCCTCACCACGGAGCTTACCGGAAGTTTTGATACAAATGTTTTTTTTTCTCGTAAATGTGCCACGTAAGCATGGCTCTTCGGCACTATATTCTGTTGCGTACATTCAGAAGCAAAATGAGAGAAAACAAACATTTTGCGCCAAAGTGCAAATTTTCAGGATGACTTTTGGGTATTATACTTCGAGAGCAAAACTACTTGGAAAACAGAGCAAGCTGCGCTCCACACACATAATTGCAAAGTAATGACTAATTTATCGCTCAAAATTTGTTCCCTGTCATAGTGCTCAAGACCGTACGTGTTGTTAGCAGTCTCTTTTTTTAATTTGCCGCGTCATGATTTGCATCATACTAAGTCATTTGTATAGCCTGTGCAAGCGATATTCTTCTTGTTTTGCGTTCTAACGTTATCCTTCCGCTGTAAACCTATTAATATTCGCTGAGGGCCTAGTTTCTGCATGCTTTCGTAAACAGGCTGAGCGCGAGAAAGAGAGCGCTCAAGGAAGAGCATATCGCGTCTCTCACCCTAGTGTGCTGTCTTTTTTTGCGCTCCGTCTTTTTATGGTACTCTCCCACTGAAAACACAGCGTTCTTTACTTAGTTGAGTGGAGTTGGCTCCAGTGTTATCTGTCCTTCTATGCCTCCTGAAAGAAAATTTCCTTCCGCTCACATTCTTTGATAAGAAAACTGGTTTTTTTGCGCTTTCTTTTAAATTTTGGTGCGCATAAAGCAGACCCCAGAGGACAGTATTTGCAAAATAAAAAACATCGAGAAAGAAACTTAACACACATTTTACGCGACACCCGCATGATTAACTGCCCAGATTATACTCGTTTACAAATTATACCGCAACACAAGTCCACAAGATAGAACAAACTAAACAACTTGCCGATTATGTTTTCTTTTTCCATATACATATTTTCTGCGTTGCCAGTTGAAACGTGAATTTTCCTCATGCGCGACAACTGCTCTCGTGTAAAGCGTTGCATAAGGTTGCTTGTCTATTGCTGAAAAGCTTGAATCACTGGTATTTATTCAAAGTGTAGTTTTAATACAGACAATTTCAAATAATTTATAAGAATTTCTTGCACTCATTGCGAAATTCTCATACTATCATGGCTATGCATACTGATGCGATTGACGGGACACGCCGCCTGTTTTCTCTGCTTTTTTTTGTTCTTCATTCGTTCTATCGTAGTGCCATGCTCTCAACTCAAGCGCCTGCAAATATGCCCGCTTTTCAACTGCGCTTTATTATTGCAGGAGTTTATTTAAAATCTGCATGCTTGGCTTGCCGCGTCCGCACAGCCTTTTCTCTTCCTGTGTCCTTCAACGCTCCTAATGAACTGGTGAAAATAAAATGTACAAGAGAAAGGCTTCATCTCGAACTGGGTTTCGAACGTATGCCATTTGCCAGCACGACCGGAATGTTTTTGGTGCTTTGTACACCTGGACCATCGCGGCAGCACAGCTGTTGGCCTTTCCATATAACATTTCCAGAGGCAAAAATTACTGGTGCATATGACAGCGCTGGGCAGTGAAGGCTTCATGAGAAAGAAAGCAGCGCGCTGGACCGAGAAACAGACCCAAGAGAAAAAGCGCACAGTCTACGCTGCATGCATCATGTCGAAACGAAGCTGGCTGTCGTAATGCAGCAGAGCCCGTGCGAATGAGATGCAGTAATGTGGCTTAGGATCTGTTAGGTTATGTCAGATGCCTTGGTCACGCATGGCTTGTTGGGTGAACTCCACGGGGTACTAAACTGGCTGAGCGCTGACTGATTCAAAAAAAGGCTGCCATCGTCTGGAAGATGTTCAAGTAACGAGCGTTACCTGTTTGGTTTACTAGACGAAGAAAGCGAACAAGAACGCGCCGTCCGTCTCCAGATACAATGCAATACCAGTAATTTTCTCCGATTTTCTGGCCATTGAGTTGGCCTTAATCAGGATTCTCTGCAATATCTCTCAGGTTACTATACTTTCAGAAAGCCTTTCTGTCTTGACAGCGCTCGAAAAATCGAGGGATACCCCTATCAGCCGTTCCCTTCGATTTTTTCTTCCACCACATATTACATAAGATCGTTTTCACTGGGTCCTTGGGCACTGTGGTGTTGTTTCTAATGAGAGGGCTGATTTTTTAGCTAAGTCCGCCCTTGGGGGACCTATTGTCTCATTCGTCCCTAATACAGTCTTCTTGACTGCAGCACTCTTCCAACGGTTCCAGCGCCTCCACTACTTGAGCCATGAGCCTCTCCTTGCTGTAGCGGATTTTCAACATCTGGAATTTTCTTGGAGTGTGCGGATGTGCAGTTCGAGGAAATGTGAGGTGTCCATGACCCTCTCGCGATGCAGAATACCGCGACTAAATCTCTATTTATGTCGATCAGGGTTATCGCTGACCAACCTTTGTGAGTCTTGTTGAGAAATAGATTCAATAGATCACTTATAAGTGATCACTTATAAGTGAGGAAGAACTTCCTCTTTTGTCGGCGGCTCGCTTCTCTCCGTAGAACATACTTGGAGATCCCCCTCGCTCGACTAGGGCTCGCTCTATCAATTCCGATCCTACTCTACTTTGGAGCAAACGCCAAGGGATATGCCTTGAAACCTGTGTGCGATTTTATTCACGGGTACATAACTGCATCAGGTCGATTCTTATGCTAAAATGTGAATTCACAGCTTTTTCATTTCCTTTTTTTCATCTTTTTTCATCCAAATTTGCGTCTTCACAAAATTATCCAATTACTCCACTCATTACCCATGTGTGCGTTTGTATCAACAATGTACCCTGGCCAATCCCCCACCATGGGTACGGGCCATTCAGCCAGAGGCCATCATCATCATCATCATCATCATCAATGCAATACCCTTTGAAACGGGGTGCATTGCCACCGTGCTCGGCTACGCGTGCACGCACGCCGCCTAGCGGAGCCATCGACGCCTAGCGCCATCAATCAGAGAAATTACGATGGGCGTCTACCCGTTGTCGAGTTACACCGCCTCAAGATACGTCCCAAACGGAATTTGCTTTGTTTGAGGGGTCAAGGTTGGCCTAGAATTCGGCTTGCGGTGCGTTATGGTAACGCTTCAATTAGTAATTGCATGTATACAATGTTTACCTGTGATTTAATTGTGGTTTTATTTCTATACCACAACCCACAGGGTTTTGTTTGCCTACCAAATTCGGTACACAACTCTCCCTGAATGAGTGCCCGTAGTGGTCGGAGTATGTATAGTGGAACGAATATATGTACGCATATAGCGGTCCCGTAATGGGACAGTTTTCGTACCCGTTTTAGTGACTCTGGCGGACTCCCGCGCGCTGTGTTTTAGTAAATTGTACCTAGCCACTTTCGGCGCATAATTACATTTTATTTGTTCTCCTGAGGGACGAAAGTCCCTGGTTTGTTTTTCGGCTAATAAACTCCTCTTTAAACCCGTTATAGGATATATTTAGGGGAAGAGTAAAGTATGGAATAGCACAAAAAATGTTAATGGCCGCCATCTTAGATTCTAGAAACCGAAACTACGCCGGGATTTTGTACCCTGACGTCATACTCACATAGTTCCACCTCTATCCAACACATTGGACCGTGACGTCATCATTGGCACGCAGCAGGCGGTTTTTTCTACAATGCTGTTGTAGACGGCGCTACAAGTCTCATTACTAGATGTTCTTTTTTCGAGCTGCTGCACGTAAGGCGCGGTGATCTCAGGATGCTGGAGACCCTACGAAATCTCGAAACGTGATGAGTAGTTGCTGCCACAGATGACGCTGTGGTCTCAGGGTGGTCTCAGGGTGCTCAGTATCTGACAGAGCATGAAAAATATGTGATGAATAAAGCTAGTAGGAATGCAGCTGTCATGAAAAATAGGGCACTGTGGATTTACAATTGGTATGAAGTGGTAAGAGGAATCTGAAAAGGGGTGATGGTTCCTAACTTGACTTTCGGTAATGCGATCCTGTGCATGAGACCAGATGTTCAAGCAAGGTTAGAAATCAAACAACGCGGCGTAGGGAGGCTAGCTTTGGGACCACATGGCAATACACCAAATCAGGGGGTACAGGGTGATATGGGATATGGGATGGGCGTCGTTCGAGAGCAGAGAAGCTGTTAGTAAGATAGCATTTGAGGAGCGATTGAGAAAAATTTGGGAAAAGCAGTGGGCTAAGAAAGTTTTCAGATAGGTGTACATAAGGAATGTTGACACGAAATGGAGAAAGCGAACTATAAAATTGACAAGCAAATATCTGGGCAGCAATGGGGGGGGGGGGGGGGGCAAACAAGCAATTATTGGTTAAGAAATAGGTTGAAGAAACAGAGAGAGCTTTATAGAAAACAGGAATGCTGACGATATTGGCACTGAGAACATACAGGATATTTAAGAAGGAAATTGGAAAGAAAATATCTCTGATAATTGTAGGGGAAGCTCTTTGTTTTTTGAGGCCAGGACGGGAGTTTTGCGGACTAGGACATATAGAGACAGGTACCAGGAGATAGGCACGTTGTGCGTTGCGTGCGGAGAGGAGGAGGAAACGGCTGAACACTTGATACTTTTCTGTAAAGGGCTTCACCCTACAGTGGAAAGCAGCGGGGCTGACTTACCCAAGGCATCGGGGTTTAAGGACAGTGAAGGGAAAGTAGATTTTAAGCTGGTAGAAGTAACCAAGCGAAGGTTATCTGATCGGTGGCAAAAATCAAGAGAAGAGTAAAACTTCATAAGTCATGGCTAGGTGGCTTGAGCCACCGCCCGATTTAAAGGGTTCAGCCGTATCCATCAATCCAGTGTCGCCATGTATTGGCGGCTGCGTCGACGGGCGCTTGCCGGCTCCTCCGGTAGGTGTCGGCAGCTTCTCGGAGTTGTTACCCTGGCTTGGTAACTCACCGGGTCGGCCAAGATGGCGGCTTTTCTTCTTGGCAGCTATTTTCTTTTTTCGGCCTTCGGGGCGGCCATCTTGTGCTTGCGGAATTTCGCCGCTCACTCCCACGAGTTTGTGGCATGTGTACCGCCACAAACCGAGCACCGCGGCACACACTCGTGACCCCCCTCCGGAAGCGGGGCTTGTTGCCTATCTACGCCTTCTCTACGCGCACGAGACGTGTTTCGAGACATGTATATATTTGATCAAATGTTTTAGGGGAAACCCCCAAATGGGATGTATTTGTAATAAGGGAGTAATTGCTCATTGCCATTCACCCGAGAGCAGTTATACGGCTACAAAGGAAAGCTATACAGCTTTCGCAGAAACATCGTAGTCAATGAAAAGTTCAGGAATTACGAAGTTTATGAGAAAGCTGTATAGCTTTCCTTTGTAGCCGTATAGCTGCACTCAGGTGCATCTCAATGAGTAATTACTCCCTTTTTACAAGTATATATTTCTTCGCATGCAGATCGTTCGTGCATCACAGTGACAGCCCAAAAATTTTCAACGCACGAAATGAATCATTTAGGCGTCATCGCCAGCCTGACTACGTCCACTGCAGGAAAAATGCCTTTTTCATATCTCGCCATTAGCTCTGTCCTTTGCCGGTCTCGGCCAACTTATCCCCGCAGTCTTCCTAATATCAAACGCCCACCTAACTTTCTTCCACCCTCCGCTACGCTAGCCTTCTCTTGTAATCCACTCCGTTATTCTTGAAGACCATCGCTTATCAGGCCTTCGCGTTAAATTACCGGCATGCCGAAGCCGATTTCCACCTCTTGATTTCTACTAGGATGTCATTAACCTGCGTTTGTTCCAGGACCTACTTTTTTATTTGATGTGCGTAACCCGAGGTAGTTGGCCAATGCATTGACTGATGCATTACTGCACTTTAAGATCTCACTAATAGACCGCAGAATTTTTTTAGGCGCAGCATATTGGAATACTCAGGCTCAAGTATTTTGAAAAGGTGGCTGCCGACTCAGAAAGAAATATCAGCGCAATATATCTGCTGTTAGAGGAGAGGTAATAAAGAGGAACAGAGGAACACGAAAACAGGCTGTAAGTAGAGCTCGACGGGGTAACTTGGGGCTGAGCACTTTTATACAAGACCACTTTCGCGTTACCCCTTTTTTGTTTCTTTTCAGTGTCCGTGGCGGTATTTCGACACTCACTGCGGTGGTAACAAGACCACACAAACCCGCCTCCGATCACCCGCTCACTTACATAAGGCGTCATATTAGACACCCGCAACGAACGTGACTTTGTTTCCAACGCTAACATGAGTTCAAACCCGACCGCGGCGGCTGCGTTTTTATGGAGGAAAAACGCTGTGCTGTGCGATGTCAGTGCACGTTAAAGATCCCCAGGTGGTCGAAATTATTCTGGAGCCCTCCACTACGGCACCTCTTTCTTCCTTTCTTCTTTCACTCCCTCCTTTATCCCTTTCCTTACGGCGCGGTTCAGGTGTCCGCCAATATATGAGACAGATATTGCACCATTTCCTTTTCCCCAAAACCAACTATTATTATTAACGCTGACATGCATCTCGATAGAGTTGAAGACTTCCAGGAGTCTCTGCGAACGATGCATATTGGGTGCAGAAAATAAATATGAAGAAATTACAGTGGACAGCTGTATTCGCTTGCGGAAGCCGGCAAACAAAATGATACACAGTGTACCGAGCTACAGTTTGCACTGCTGCTAAAGTAATAACGCCTGATTTTTACGTGGCCATCGGAGACCGAATACCGCGGATATCTCCACTGTCACGTCCTCATGACCTTTAGCAGTCGTCCCGCACACCTTTGGGCACCCTCCAATAAAAAGGAGTTCTCGCGGGTCCATCGCCTTCTAGTCACGTATGAGAACATACGGCTAGTAAGCAATTTTATGAGGCCCTTGCAGCGGAGGCGACACAATTACCATAGCCACGGTACTAGATATCGCGACCTCGGAGGCCTGCATCTCACTGAAACGAGGCTATAGAACTGAGAGGCTGGCCTATTATTTTATTATTTCCACGCTATGCTTATGCTCAGCAGAAACGCGGATTTTTATCGCGGGTGAGCCAAGGAGGCCATCCTGAACACAGCGAAACGACACCTTCGGGCTGCACTTCTCTTGGAAACGCGAGTCACGAGTTGCTGAGACGCGAAGAATGGTTCTGAGGATAGAGGGAAATATACAACAAAACCAAAAGCAGGCAAGGTTAAAATACATGAGACGGAGCGGAAATATAAACTTGGGTGTTCCGGGTCCCTATTGAAGAATCACCACAAGATGTAGAGAAGAAACACTTTCTTTCTCCCACTCCTTCGTCCGCAGAAAGAGCATGAGGGCACCTGGCATCCCATCGGAAGTAGTGCCATCGGAAAATTCCGCTATCAGGATGACGGTTAACTTCTCCTTCTTTCATGGATGTTTTGTTAATCTATTTGCTTCTTCTTCGTACTTTTTGCCTGTTTATCTCGATCTTCTGGGTAATTGTGTGACTTATTCACTTTCCTCTCCTTTTTGGGTTGTTTCTTTTCTCCTGCCGATACAAGGGAGCCTTTCAGTGACATCACTTGCACCTCTTTAACAGCCTCGCTCCTTGGAGAAAAATGACGTCATTGACCGCTCATGGGAGGTGCAAAATATAAACAATTTTTTTTACCCGCCGCAGTGACTCAGTGGTTAGGCCGCTCGGCTACTGATCCGGAGTACCGGGATTCGAACCCGACCACGGCGGCTGCGTTTCGGTCGAGGCGAAACGCTAAGGAGGCGCCCGTGTGCTGTGCAATGTCAGTGCACGTTAAATATCCCCAGGTGGTCGAAATGACTCCGAAGCACTCCACTACGGCACATTTTTCTTCCTTTTTTCTTTCATTCTCTTCTTTATTCCTTCCTTTACGGCGCGGTTCCGATATCCGCCGTTATGTGAGACAGATACTCCCCAAAGACCAATTCCCAATTTTCAACTGCTGTTTTTTTCGTCTTATGCAGTTGCGTTCCTTACGTGATAATAACAACGGGAGCAAATTTTAAGGGCATAAATATTTGTTTGATTAAGGTGGCGCTACAACCTCGTGTGCATACAAGAAAGAAGGAAAGTGTTTCCTCAGGGAATTTTATTTTTGGAGTGTCAACTGCTGAAATTTATTTGGTTATTGAAATTTTGTTTCCTCATCTAGCCATTAATAAAGTAACACTGAAAGACATCTGGGTACTGCCTTCACGTGGACAAATATTTGAACACGCAGCGTCGTGTTAGTGTATGCGCAGTGCTTTTAATGCATATAAATTAACTTCAATGACACGCCGTGCAACCTAGTGTTCCCCATGATATGAGTCACCGTTGCTAGAATAGGAATGACGGATGACACTTTGATTGCAGTAGTGTTAGGTGTGTCCTGAAATGGGTAGGAAAAGCAGCAGAGGCCCTATTTTTTTTTTTCATTCAATATTTACCATACACTGCCCTGTTACTTTCACTGATTGTGTACTGCAGCAGAACGATGCCATTCGCGTGCAATTGATTCCTCTATTATTCATCTTTATCGCATCTCATCAACTCTGCTTAGTAGATAAGTGTTCATTTTCGCTCTCAGCGCAACCCGAACGGGACACAAGACGAAGGACTAGCACAAACGTCTTGTGTCCCGTTCGTGTTGCGCTGAGAGCGAAAGTGAACACTTAGCAACTCAGCCAAATTTCCACCTTGCTTAGTAGATAAGATCTTGCGTCTAGAAAAGGCTACTGTCCTCATTGCTGTTCATGTGTGCACTATACGGCAGTTAAAATTGAGCCCAACTGATCTAGTTTGTTCATATTTGTGTCCTCGTTAAAACCTTTCGGCTGCAACAGCCGTGAACTATATTAGTTTCAGGGCACCAGAATATTGATGCGCCACAGAGATAACCGAATTTTTTTTACAGATAAAAACAAAATTAGTATTATGATAGGGGATTACGCATCCACAGTCATCATTCCTAATAAGCCGGACTACTTTAAGCCTCCCCGTGTCTGCTATATCAATATAAAAGTTTCTATTATATATATTCATTCAAAGCCCGCTCAAAAGAAGAAAAGGACCAGTGCTTTTCCCACGAGAGTAGAGCTTTCTACCGCTGCTCAGATTACGAGTGAGAATTACACAAAAAGACGTATCAGCAGGTCTTTTGCAAGAAAATTATTTTTGCTCAACTTTGCACGCTGACTGTTAACCGTTTTTATATGGTTTTCAAGTATATGTTTTAGCGTGGGCTATTCTTGAGTATATCACTTGTTAAATGTGCAATATATCGTAAATAAATATCCACGCTTCAAAATGGGAAGAAAAAAAGTTTTAAAAAGATTGTAAATTGTGTTATCCTTTGCAAATATGTTTTTTGCCCCTTGACTTTGAAAGAAACCTTTTGTCCTGATGTTTTCTGCTATAAGTTCTTATTTGCCGCTCACAGAAAAGGGAAGTAAGTAGAGAAAACAGGGTGCGCCTATATGCAGCTCATGAAATTCCTCACTACTCAAGGAATGGTCAATTTGGAATTTCGCTTTCACTGCAAGTGCTCCGTCTTGTCGTTAAGGTGGAAGAATTCCGTCAGGGTCTACTTATTACAAACTTCAGTACGCTATATAAAAATAGTGCACGAAATAGATATTCACTGGCTGTCTTTCGAACAAAAGCAAGGGATAACGTTGCCTGCTATCTTTTCACCCAGTTTCCCAAATGGCTTGCCCTGAAGGGATAGCTAGTTGAATTTGGGGGGAGTCTTTGGCTTGAATCTTTTACGACTGCAAAGCTCTTAAGGTCCACCGTTTCTTTAGCCTTCTCTTTTAGGCTCTCTCCGTTTTACACAACATCGATGACACCACTACGAGACGCTTTAATAGCAGCTCAATTTACATTATAGAGACTGTTCTTCCCGTGTTGCGGAATTTTTCGGAACAGTGGTTCGCGCGAATTCGGGCTATTGTTTCTTTCATCACAATGTCGAGGTCACCAAATGACACGGCGTAGGTATACGGAGTATAACGTACAAAAGCGACGTGTGCTACGATATACGCCGTACTGAAGGGTTCGAAATTAATTTCGACCACCTGAGGTTCTTTAACGTGCACTGACATTGCACAGTTCACGGACGCATAGTGTTTCGCCTTCATCAAAATGCGGCCGCCGTGGCCGCTATCAAACCCAAGTCCTTGTACTCAGCGGTCGAGCGCTCTAAGCCCTGAGCCACTGCACCGGGGTGACTGAAGCTTTAGCACGTATAATAAGGCGATGAGGTCGCTGTTTCAGAAAAGTAGCTAGTGCAGAAAAGTCGCTTTTCATCAAAGCGCTTGCTTTGAGAACCTGCGAATGCACGCCGTTGTAAAGCTTTACCTGAATAGTGACTCTGTGGATGTTACCTAACTTAAAATTCTGTTCTATGCAACAGATAACATACACGGCCTAAGAAGACGAAGAAAACATAATAGCCGAAACAAGACATCATATACGGAAGAAAGCCTGAACCTATCTTTCTTTAGTTCTCTATGGAGCTGTGTAATTACTCTATCGTTCAGCTGATATTATAAATATTTTAATGTTAGCAGTTTTCTTTATGCTTTTAGCTAAACATTTAAAACTGGACAGCTAATTTTGCGTCATGTGCACACTATGTGTCTAGTATTTACCACTGAGAATCTGGAGAATTATATAAGCGAACTGATCTTTTTAGATCTCTCGAATATCAAAAATTCGGCGGAGGCTCTGAAGGCTACTTATAAGTGGCATTTATTGTTCCTGGGTACATTTTTTAAGCGTGATGTTTGTGCAAGTATTAACGGTCTTGTCTATGAGTTTATGACGCCACCCACACACACACACACGCGTATGACACCACCCGGAACGCTGTACGGCGAACGGTTGCATCACATTTTTGATACAAAAATCTGGGAACGGATTCAGTTGAAGGTGCATATGTCGTCGGTCTGTATCCCTGTCCTAGGCTAGTCTTCAGCTTAACTAGCACATGTAAGCTATCCCACAACGAGAAATCATATGAAATCACCCGGAACGCCGTACCACAGACGGTTGCATCACAATTTTAGTACAAAAGTCGGGAGAACTAGTGCCACACTGAGGTCGACCAGTGACGGGTATGCATTGACGAGCGACGTGTGTAGGATTAACTGAAGTGGCGGTGCTCGGCTCTGAGATTGCGTCATACGGTCGCTGGGTTATGTCCCCCATTTCTCTTGCGTTTGCTGGGATTTTCTGTACCATCAGCGCGCGCACACACACATGCCGCCGGCTTTTCCCATAATGAGGCTAGTGATGCTTCGTGTTTAAAATCAGTCCTTATATTTTACTGCCAAAGACACCCAGCTTTTTCTTTTACTTCATTAGCCTAATGTCACCAAATTAATCGCTAATTTATGAAAAAGGATGGCCAGCGCACAAAAGGCCCTGGAGTAAAAAGTTAGGCAAAAATATTTGGCTTCTGCTAATTATTGACATCAGTAATGAGCGTGTCTTTCCACTTTTTTTTTCAAAGAAAGAGATTACGAGCACTAGATGTGCATGCTAGTGAAAAATTCTCAAGTGCCTAGAGAAGTCATGCTGACATATACGGCTTCGCAGAAACACAAATTGGCGAATAAATTGTTCTTACTTCCTATGTTTCATTTTATTCTTTTTTCATTGCTTTCATATCCAGCTTTCTATGAAAACTCTCATATTTCTGCATACAACGAAACTTGATGGGTCCGTTCGCCTATTATATAGGGCAATGTGCGAAAAATATTCAAGGAGGTTAGAATTATTCCTTTCTTTCAGCAGCGCTGTTTGTCTACTTCTCTCCAGTGTGGAAGAAAAACGCTGCACAAGGTGTTATTTCTGGATTCATACGTTTCTCTTGCATTGACATCCCCCTTATCTTAGACGCCCATAATTATTTACTTTCCGCATTTCCAGCTTTGTCCATATTCTTTTCTTCTTTTTATTTAAGTTAGGATGTCATTAGACCTCGCTTGTTCTTTCACCCACTCTGCCTTTTTCGTATCTCAAATGGGCGCACAGACGAACTTTCGAAAGGAAACAAAAGATATGATTTCTTTACGGGCATAGCAACCATTGCAAGTTTCGTTTGCAGGCGTAGAGTGGAACATAATATGATTTTGAATGTTGTCCGAGGAGCTGCTAGGCATTAACACCCGCGTTGGGTGACGTCAAGGTGTACTTGCCCCAATTATATTGACCTCAGAGAACCCATTGGTTGCATACAGGAACAACCAGTGCTTGCGGGCGACGCCGACGTCATCACGAATGCAGTAATCCAGGTCGGGTGGTCGAACGTGACGTCAAAGTGCACTTCAGTGCTGTCACAACCGAGACTGATACAGCCGGAACCGAATACCAAATGCTTGCACTTAATTATTCACGTTGCGTATTGGGGGTTCCAGCTCGTTTTTATGATTACTAGACCCGTAGGCCTCTTTGAAAGCAAAAAAAGAAACTCACACTAAAAAACTTTGGTTCTGCACCCATTTTACTTAACCTCTCTGACTTTTCATACCGTAGCGGCGCTTTTGCCAATTTAATTTCATGCTTTTTGTTAGCCTTTAAGTTTCTAGCCTAGGCGTGAGCTTTGGCAGAATACTACAATTGTGTGCATTCCTCACCTCTCTGTGCGAGGTATTAAACAAAATGAGTCTTTTTTTTCTTAAGATCATAGTATAGATGGCGCCGCCGACTAGCCACGTGTGTGTGTGATCGGAGAACTGGCCACGTTTGCGCGATTGACCCACTCGACTGTGTTAAGCATCCTTGTCTTCCCGCTAGGAACCGTCTTTGATGCGCGAGCACGTCGAACGTTATTTACAACACGATTGAAGAGGAACCTCTCGAACGCTTGCAGTATCCGGGGGCAGGCGGGAGGGGGGGGGGGGGACGCTGAGTTCACTGATTGTGTTATTTCCCGAGAATAGGTTCGCGTTGTAGTTAATGTCGCTCTCATCAAGGGCCCCTCCGAAGCATTTACTCACTGGGAAAGCTCGAAACGTGGCGAAGCGGTTGTACTTTGCGTCTAATCAGACCCATTGTCGTAGCTTAGCGGTATGCTTCTCTACTCGGATGTGCAGCAGTTGGAGAGAAAGCTTAATGCTCAGCAGCGGGAGGAGGTGAAGGAGTTAAAGAAGTCTTTAAATGTCGGATAGACATGGCAAGTTTGTAGTCTGTCCGCATAGGCTAACGAAGAGACCACTGCTGCAAGCGTTCTCAGAAATCTCCTACACGCACCGAAAGCTTCCTGTGGCATTATGATGACCTCTGAAAGATTGAGGCGATGGAGTTCAAACGTGTGTGGCTAGATTGTGCGGGAGTAGAAGCTGTGCTCATTTTCTAGTGGGCAGCATGTCAAAGTTGTCGGCGGACGTACTACGCTTCACGTGGCTAGAGCGATAAGTGGACTAACGGCGCTTTTCAGACGCCGTTGTCATGCATGATAGGAACACGATGCAGCGTTTTATGATGCTTTCTGAAGCACTGCAGCCTTTAGTATTTCCAAGCAGTAAGACATGGAGTTGTGGAACTGGCAAGTAGAAGTTCGAAGTTGAGATAAGTAGGAGGACCGTGTACTCTTTTTATATGCAGAACAAGAGGCAGACCAACGGGAAAGTGATATGTAACAACGGTATTAAAAAAAAAAACGATTACCGGGTCCATGTTTTGTGCAGTTTGTTTTTTCCACTCGTT
The DNA here is from genome assembly GCA_030143305.2 of Amblyomma americanum. Classification (NCBI taxonomy): domain Eukaryota; kingdom Metazoa; phylum Arthropoda; class Arachnida; order Ixodida; family Ixodidae; genus Amblyomma; species Amblyomma americanum. Next base: position 86,135 of record JARKHS020012924.1, read on the forward strand.
TTTCCATTTCCGAGTAGGTGTCATTTCCATTTCCGAGTAGGTGTCATCTCAGTAGTGCTCTGATGGGACAGCATTAGACAGCATTAGGGTCGTAGACAGCATTAATGTCGGGATATTTACGGGTTTATTTGTACAATTCTAGTCCAACGTCGTCAGTACAAGTATTTTTTCCTCCAATGAGCATTAAAAATTCAGTCTTGCGAAGTAACCCTTTACGACTTTGTCACTAAAGTACGCCCTAATACACGTATGCGGTACTTTGATTACGGGTGAGTATGGAAGGGTGTTATCATTCTTTCTAGTCCATGAGCGCGCTTTTCTCTAAGTCAGAGCATCAACCTCTGAAGTCATCAGAGTACTTCCGTGCACCGGGCTGCTGTATAAGCCGAACGTGTGAGTTGAAGTACCGTGCTGTTTTCACTGGAGCAATTAAAAGGTGTGCAACGTAAAATTCGTGCCGACAGGGTACACTGTACAAGCAAAGCGGCAAAATTCGATTCGAGGAAGAGAGCATGACAAGCGGAATAACAAGTGCACACTCGGGAAAATATCAGGAAAAAAAAAGTTGGGCTGAGGCTTAGCTAAAGTGTTATGCCTGGATATCTCCAAGCGAGAAGCTTCGTGGCGATGTTCGTGGTTTGGCTTAATGTTTCAGACATAGAGTTACAATGTCGGTATACCTTTCTGGCTTTTCCAAAACGTGCTGTCATAGGTATACAAAGCTTGTACAATCGTTATACAAGGCTATTAAAATCTACAACTCTCACGCTACCACTTATGGGTATTCTTCTCCTCCTTCCATGGAGAAAGGTCAGCCGACTGAGGCAGCGCGCGGCGGCGACGACGGCTGCGGCAGCAGCGGCCACCTGCGCTCCGCGTGACGTCACTCGGTTT
>JARKHS020012925.1:0-27321 GCA_030143305.2 Amblyomma americanum
GAACCTCAGGTGGTCGAAACTATTAGGAGCCCTACACTACGGTGTCCTCCATAGCCTGAGCCATTTTGCAATGTTAAGCCCCAATTAATATTAAACCATAAGCCATTTCCAAAAATGCATTCTGGAGCTACAGACGGCTAATGAGCTCTACCCTCCATTCCGACGAAGACAGAAATTCGCAGAATAAAAGCTAAACATTACAAAAACATTTGCATCGCGCAATCGCGTTATAGGACACACACACACACACACACACACACACACACACACACACACACACACACACACACACACACACACACACACACACACACACACACACACACACACACACACACACACACACACACACACACCACCACCACCACACACACACACACACACACACACACACACACACACACACACACACACACACACACACACACACACACACACACACACACACACACACACGCGCACACGCACACACACACGCACGCACACGCGCACACGCGCACGCACGCACGCACGCATGCACGCACACACACACACGCACACGCACACACACACACACACGCACACGCACGCACACGCACGCGCACGCACACGCACACACACACACACGCACACGCACACGCACACTCACGCACACGCACACACACATGTATATATAAGGGATATGAAATTCTTCACGGCCACTGATTAAAAATACAGTAAGTTGGGGAAGTCATATTGAAAAACGTAAAGAATTTATTCAATGTTTCGACCAGGGACTGGTCTTTGTACCCTGGTCGAAACGTTGAATAAATTCGTTACGTTTTTCAATGTGACTTCCCCAAGCTACTTTGTATATATATATATATATATATATATATATATATATATATATATATATATATATATATATATATATATATATATATATATATATATTAACTACTGGCCCATTTCTTTAAGTAAATAGTTTATAAATTGCAAAACATGGTATATAATCGCGTATATTAAAATATACCACTGTTAATCATATCTTGTTTGCAAACCAGCATGGCTTTCTCCGCAGACACTCTTGTCAAACCAAGCGGTTCGAACTAATTATCTTCACCTCCGTTCACAGCAGGTAACCTAGACTGATGAAATTTTTCCTTATTTTGCAAACGCTGTCGATGTGCGCTCTCTAACAGCCTGATCTATAAAATGGATAGCATTGCATAAATAATATTATTAGAAGGGTACTGGCACAATATATCTCAATCTGGTATTACTAGCGACGTTGACGCGGCTTCTCAGTCTCTAAAATCTCGTGTCCCCCAAGAATCGGACTTTGCACAAAACATTATTTTGAACGTACATAATGACATTGTCTCTATGATTACATTATCAATCAGGCTATTCGCCGATAAATTTTTCATACACCTTCTAATTTTAATTACTGCGTTATCTTACGCAAGGATTTGACTAAATTAGGCAAGTGGGGTTCTGACTTGCAAATGACTAATAACACTGCAAGACTAAATTAATGGGTTTCACTAGGCGCAGTCATGTTTTATCAAGTACTTACCCAGCCAGAAGTCTGAAATAAACAGGGTAGAGTCATTAAATTCTTACCAGTGTATTTATGTTATCAGTTACCTTCTTACTGAAGATATTAAACTCAGGTTTTATTGGCCTGTGGTTAAAAATTTATCAGTGGAGACGAAATGCCAGAGTCCCGTGCACTCTGCGATATCAGTGCACGTTAATGAACCCCAGGTGGTTTAAATTATCGCAAAGCTTCCAGTACGGCATCCCTCGCAGCTTGAGTCACATGGGCACATTAAAGCCCATAAAATCAAACCAAAAGCAAACCGAACCTCCATAACACGCAATTCATTTGGAGTCCACAGCATGTGTACCGTATTATTTATTTCTCAGATACTGCAAGCCAAAAAATGGCGCATAGAGGTTTGGGATACACACAAAAAACATGGGTTATATGGTTACACCCGGCTTTCACGAAAGGCAGCCGTGTGCCGTGAGATGTCAATGCACGTGAAACATCCGCAGCTTGTCCAAATTATTCCGCAGCCCTCGATTACGGCACCTCTTTCTTCCTTTACTTCTTTCACTCTCTCCTTTATCCCTTCCCTAATGGCATGGTTGAGGCGTCCACTGAGAAGTGAGACAATTACCGCGTCTTTCATTTCCTGATAACCAATTATTTGGTGAAGTGAAGAGGGATGGCATTGTGCAGATTCTAACTCTTAAAGCGGTCTTTCATGTCAGGCCCCGTTTCAGGAACTAATTTTTACGCTGTTTTCGTCTTGGTTGGCCGCTTGATTAAATCGTTTACTGCTGTAAGGACTTCCGCAAGTGTGTCAGCCGATTATTCTTTATGACTCGGTGTGCACGCAACATCTAACACTTCAAGCCATAGAGTTTCTTTCTATTAACTAGAGTGAAAGCTGGCACCCGACTATGGGAGTTTGTATGGAGCTTCCTCGAGACAACTTGAGCCACCATGGCCGCTCTAAGCATCATGGGGCGGAGAGCTACTGACTGCAGAACCACAACATTTGGCCAAAAATAATGAAAAAACAAACGTTCGATAATCAAGAATGTCCTAACATTCAATATTCTGTCTATAAATGGCAACAAACAAGCAGAAAAGCATGTAAATATAAAGTTTGCCCAAAATAAGCGATGGCTTCTTCTGCAGACAACATGCAACAAAGCAACAAAAGCCGCAGACAAAAGTTGCAGACAACAAAAGCCAATATTTCGTGTTTAACAGGCGCTTTTTAAAAAGAAATATGTTTTTGAAAAAAATTTTGTCGCTTCAACCCTGTAAGATGTTTTTAATGGCACTTCGGAAACCAAAAACCCTTTATTGGCGTCGTGTGCTGTTGCATTTTCGCTGCTATGGCTTTTGCGCACTACGTTTGTGCCAAAATCGTCTGCGCCGTGGACGGAACGGTACGTCTCAATAACGCCACTCTCTCTTCCTGAAGAAAGCCGACTGTCTCGCAATAAGTAACCCATCGCCCCGTGATGCTTTGAGCGCCCATGGTGGCTCAGGTGCAGCGCCGCTAGGTTTCCCTCTAGTTAATGGTAAGAAACTCTATGCTTGAAGCATTAGCGGAGCACATGAGGGCTCGAAACAAGGCACTGGGACATGAAAAGACCGGACCCTCGGAACAGATCTATAAGAATAGCAAGATAACTTAGACTGCTGACTGGCAAGACGAAGAGAAAAGCACGCTCTTGAGCGCAGCAGCTGAGAAGCGCTTGTTTTTAAACATCGCAAAGTTGGCCCTGTCCACGTTCACGCGGCTTTGACATGATGGGCTATACCCACAAATGAGGGATGAAGCCCTGAAGATCACCATAACGGCAAGTTGTTCACCACGCGCATGCAGGCGAAGCGGGATGTTTACAGATACCCCGAAAACTTAAGACTAGTATGGCGGGAGGGCGCTGACAGGCTGCTGTTGGGCACAGTACTCCCAAAGGGTAGCCGGAAAGACAAAGACGAGAACTGCATGACGAAGAAGAGTTTTTGCGAGCCTTTCAATCTTTCGGTGTTGGTTTCGGCTCGGAACCATGCCAGAAATGATTACGATCAAAAGAGCCTCAATCCTTAGCGCGCTGCAAAGCCGATAAAAAATTGGCGGTGGTACAGCTTTGGTTAAACCTGGAGTGACGCGATAGCTACAGCTGTTCGGGTGGAACTTTACGTGTGCAACCACGTGACGAACGACGTGATCAATTACGTGCCGCGACGCCGGCAGCTGCTCCGCTCCACGTGACCAACAATGTGACAGCGTGGCGGCGCCGCCATGCTGAAGGCTCGAAATGCTACCGTAATGTAGCTATCGGTACAAACAAAATCAGTTGCAGGAAATGCTATAGTCATGCGGTCGCTTTCTGGTGTCTTGTGCGCAGAAGGGCAATTGCCACCTCTACCGTTCTTGATACAAAACTAAACGTGCATAACGTCTGGGAAGGCATCTACTGTGAGAGCACGGACGCCCCCACCCCCTCCCCCTTAAAGAAAAGGTAACCGAAAAATAACAGAAGCAATGCTCTAGTGGGCGCTATGTTCCTGAAAACGTGCGCGTCGGAAGCATATTAAGCGAATAAAATTACATGCAAACAATTCCTTCATTCAAAATGGGATCGCCACGTGGTGAAACGGAATATTTGTGTTTTTGGGCGCCGGCGAGTAAATAGCGTCCTACCTTGAAGCATGAAGATGCACTGAGATCTTGGGTTCGTACAGCCAAACCCTAATCTGCATGTTTAATTTGGAGGTGCGCCTTCTCAGCGTAATGTTTGTTTAGCGTACCTAATTCGCAGACCTCATGTTTGTTTTTCTTAGAGCAGTCCACGCATCGCATAATCACTCCAGGCGTATTGATTTAACAATAGCATTGAATATATTAAGCTTGTAAAAGTGGGTAAGCGCGGAGGCTCCGATGAAGAAAGCGCTGGAAGCGTGACGTAAATATTCGACTGCGTACAAATGTATACAAGCGTTCGTTGAATAGTACTGAGCTCATTGCCACGTGCTTGTCGTAGATTGGTGAAATAAAAGAATTTTTATATAACAGTATAATCAATCATCACTTTCAAGCAGAATCTCTTATTGAGATCAACGTTCGTGAAGTATTAAACGAGGGATGCTCCTTGACAACAGTCACTTAGCTACAGCAGCCGTTACTAATTAGTTTCTTTTGGAAACTGCTGTTTTTTTTTTCATTCAGTTTCGCTTGAAACTGCTGTACACGTTAGGGAAGTAGTGCGCCTTTTTTGTACTCTGTTACATGTTGTAGCCGCATAACATTGTATCGTATAAAAGCCTGAGAATCTAGGAAGGAAAGTACAACAAGCACATAGTCTCTGTTACGGGTTCTCATTAAGTTTATAGCATTTTTGTGAGAAACAAAACAAAGTGTATGTGTTTCGAAACGTTAGACCTATAATTTATAAACATCTCTGAAATATTGTGCACGAAATATTTATAGAAGGTACCCAAACTAAACCTTTTGCTGGCGAAGAATTTCGTAGCTATACATATTACATAGGAACACAGCCTTTGTCAAAAGTTTATAGCCCAGGCGGTTTGCTTCTAAGCCGTGGATAGAGCTTCTATAGCTGTCGTGGAACTCCTACTCGTTGGAAGGGCAGGATCACATCAGTTTCGCCTTGTCAAATTGCGAATTAAAGTCGTTTGATTGATAGATCAATAAATAAATAAATCAATCAAGTCAGTCAGTCAGTCAATGAACAAATCAATCAATCAATTGAAGTATTCATTACGAGCCACACGCTGTAGCTCAGAGGCCAATCTCCAGGGCTCTGAATTTTTGACAAAGCATGTGAACACTGTTAAGGCACCAGGTTGTAGTCTTGCCAAGAAAAACAATTTTAACTTGAGAAGACATGCACCTTCCTGCAGCCAAGGTGTGGGCTAATTTAAAACATATATGTTCGATCATACTATTTCACCTCTTTGGTCATCACAATAGTAAAACTGCCTTGGTGAGGGAATCAACACGCGTGCAGAAAGAGTTTAAAGCCTTTGAGAGCTGCCACTAAACTTTGAACTTTTGGCCAAGGTAGGATAGAAAAATGAAAATGAGAATTGGTTTTTGGGGAAAGGAAATGGCGCAGTATCTGTCTCACATCTCGGCGGACACGTGAACCACACCGTAATGGAAGAGATAAAGGAGGCAGTGAAAGAAGAAAGGAAGAAAGAGGTGCCGTTGCGGGGGCTCCGGAATAATTTCGACAACCTGCGGATCTTTAACGTGCACTGACATCGCACAGCACACGAGCGCCTTAGCGTTTTGCCTCCATCGAAACGCAGCCGCCGCGGTCGGGTTTGAACCCTTTGAACCCGGGAACTCCGGATCAGTAGCCGAGCGCTCTAACCATCAGCCACCGCTGCGGGCTCATGGTTAGGTTCAAGGTAGGTTGCTTTAAAGGGAAATGGCAGCGGTCGTCAATCTTTCAGCTCTTTTCTGAAGGCGGTGTTCCGGTATTCTAAAGAGGTTCGAGTGGTACTGCATTTTTTGGAGGTAGCCATGTCTGAGGCAGTCAAAATCATCTGAGTCCCAAAAGGCAAAGGTCATAAAACTTTCTCTGTTATCTTCATTTACGTTGGCTTTTCGCAGCGACTTCGTACAAAATATGTGCTTTTTATCTTTTGTGCGCCCTGCACGGCACCTGGTGACAGATACACTGCTTTGACGCCCTCTCTATTTCAGCTTATCATCAGCTCTTCGGGATTTTCAGTCAAATATCCGGGCAGCTAAATGGCTTCTGTTATCTTGCGGGAAATTTTCTCGTGGAGATGAAAGTGAAATTTTTTTTCTTTCACCCCCAGAAGTGTGATAGCCAGCTGGCGGCTAATCGTAGACCTATCGGATTCTTTTACGGAGCTCGCCATCCAGAGACTTTTGTCCCCGACTGTACGTTCCAGTTGTTTGACGATACCGAACGGTACAAGCGGGTTTTAATTCAAAAGTATTATATAGGTGATCGGGAACGAAACTCGGCGTTTTTGGCGCTGACCAGCAGCAGTGGCCCAATAAAATCCCAGGTTACCTCACAGTGGTGTCAAAGAAAAATAAAATTTCTTCCGATGGTGCGGGGGAATTGAACCCTGGAGATTGAGATTTCGAGGCGAGCACGCTAGCCACAAGACGCAGAAGCATTTTTTCTTTACTTCATTTAATTCACAAAGCAAACTACAGACAGGAATAACTGTTAAGGTGACTCGGTTTACAGACAATTGGTCTCACTATAAATGACTTTATCCATGGCACTTATCCAGCCAGGTACAGAGGGCTGAGTTTTGAAAACCTCTACGATTTCAAGTACAGAATCACCAAAATACTGACGAATATCTCTGACGTGAAGATCATCATGCCAGATAGCCAATCGGCGTTTCCACATGCCTTGTAAACCAAAGAGTATTACCATATCATACGGCCCACGATCATGGTTCTCGAGTGCCAAAAACCGAATTCCATGATATCTAAAGCGAAAAATTTTAACAATGCCCGCTGTAAAACATCCCAAAAGAAAACGCCATCTAAACAATTTATAAATACATGTTCAACAATCCCCGCTCTGTGCACAAAATGCAATCGACACCCAAAAGGTACAAAAATTCCCTTGTCCGCCACACACATCTTCACGGGGAGAACCCCAGCATACAGTTTAAGGAAGAAAGTTTTTGCAGAGGGCTGCACAGGCATTCATTTTGCACGTTTGAACACATTATAACATAACCTAAGCCACAAAACCGCATTGCTTCTTGGGGAACTGAGTTGAACCTAGAATTTGCATTTCCTTACAAGTTTACGCTAATGAGAAGGTGTGTCATTAGAAAGGAAGAGAAAAATTAAATATAAAGTGAGAGAAATAGAAAGGATTAAAAATCATAACAAGCTTTCGTATTAAAAGGCAATAAGTTGTCTTAAATGCGCTTCGTAATTTTTCTGTGTAGGTAATCCAGGTATTCTTTGCCTTGGAATGGGAACAGTACACACAAGCAGCAAATCTCCTAGAACTACTTGCTTTTATACTCGTGAACTCCTCCTGTGTCGTTGCTTCTGGCCGTATGCATTGCGCCGAAATGTACTTTTGTCCACGAGTTCTGTAGCATTGCACCAACCTTGGAAAATGTTATCAGCTGTGGAAAGAAGGCAGCAACAGCTGAGCGAAACTGCAGCGCAGTTGTGACACATGAAAAACTGAGGCAGACAATCGGATGTTTTCATGAAGCGGCTTTGAAAATAGCACTGCATGCCAACACATTATGGAAAGAGAACAGAGAATTGTACAATAACAGGAAGGGACAGAGAGCGCATTGTGTCTTGTTTCTTTCTGAAAGGTTTTGACATTAGAATCGGCATTATCTCAAGGAACTGTAACTAGCATATAGAATGGTTTAAAGCAGGCGTTCAAGGCATATATATTCATTGATGTAGAGAAAAGTATACAACAGCTATACCTTTCCGGTGCTCACCTGCGGGACATAAACGTGGAGGTTAACGAAAAGGATTCAGTCTATGTTAAGGACAACGCAGCGAGCAATGGAAAGAAAAATAATACGTGTAACGTTAAGAGACCGGAAGCGGGCAGAGTGGGTGAGGGAACAAACGCATGTTAATGCCATCCTAGTCGATATCAATAGCAAGACATAAGCTTGGGCCGGGCATGCAATGCGAAGCAAAGGTAACCGCTAGTCCTTAAGGATGATGGAGGGGGTTCCAAGAGAAGGCAAGCGTAGCTGGCAAAGAACAGGGTTAATTAAAGAGACATGAGAGGCGCCTTTGCCCTGCAGTGGGCGTAGTCAGGGTGATGATGATGTTTGTATTTCAAAAGTAAATTAAAGTTGCTGTGAAAAATGCCAAACCTGAGAGGTCGCAAAGGTTTTAAAATGTGGCTTGTAGAAGATTTTTTTTTTGCCTAGAACGATTGCAGTTTAGAAGCGCTAATAGAGATTTTGGAATATATTTACTGGAACTCGTCATCGTTCCGTGTGTTTGTACTTATGCCTTTTTGAGTGCACAAAATGAAGTTCTTTGTGCCATCCCCAAGTTCGTCAGGGAAGGACACATGTGGGTAATAGTAAACGTTATTTATTTCGTCGTTTTTCCACACTGTTTAAAACATATGCGACGTGCAAATCGCGCTTGGGGTCAGTGTGCAGCCATTGCTCTCCATGATTCGTAGAAAGCTGCTTTTCCTTTCCTTCACGTGACTATCGTCCTTCATATTTCTTGGCGCTTGCTATACCGCGCCTGAGGTCACCTCGTGTAATGCTAATTCCTCCCCTTCTTACTTCTTGAGTACTTTTTATGAATGACAGGTTCCGTTTGTCGGAATGAAATGGCAAAATAACTGCCAAAGTGGCAAATGACCACTGCCATCGCGAGGCACACGCGCATCGCTTAACTGGTGCATCACTGCTCCAGGAGTGGTATGATGACTTCCAGCGATCTATGAATGTAAAGGAGTGAATAGGCTATTCCGCATATATGGGCATTAACTCATTAAATATATCGCGTCATACCGCTGGTGCGGAGCTTAAGTCTCCTCTCCAGTTTTAGTGCGCTAGCACTAAGGCCCCCACTCAACCATTTCGGCGATATCTGCATGAAGCCCTCTTGACCTTGAAAACCAAGGCTGAAACCGGAGCTTTTCGCTTGACCGCGCATAATTGTCCGTCACTTTTTCTGTAGGCGTACCGAAAAATTCTGGAAAAAACTTTTCTCAGAGGGAAACCATTTACGAGAGCAATTTTTTCATATAATGTAAGATTTCACTATAACAATCAAAATATCCAGAGATCACCCAACGGCAGTCCTGCATCTCTTTCTATTAACGTTTTTGCTATCGCTAAAAGCGTTCTTGATTGGTTTTCTAAGGTAGTCTTAACTTTTCGATGCGAACGATGGAAACGCCTAAAAAAATATTTTCCTACATATCAGAAGAGCGGACCTTTTCCTTCATTATTTCCAAAGCAGTGTCTTACAGTTTTCCATTATTCAAAACTTTTGTACGAATATGTCGGATATGTTTTGGGCATTCATAAACACGCACCGCTGCTTGCTTGACACATTGACTGCATTTTTTATATATCCGATTATGAGATAACCTAACTGAGGGCCAGCAGTTTTCATCTTTAGAGTTTTTCTGGGAATTTATTTGATGCAATCATCATCCAAGAAATATTTTTATTGTTAGCTTCACGGTCTCTTTCTCACAACAGAAGCAATATAAGATTATTATAGGTTACCCCAAAGCGAACCTACCGGCTATCGCTCATTTTGTTACGCGTCATTATCGGTTAACGAGTTTCCACGACAAGACAGGGGAGAAAAAAAAAGCAGGCTCAAATTCACGGCATTCACTGGTTCCGTGCAAGATTTGAAGATGGCGATATTACAGATATTTAAGAAAATCTGTTTTCTTAAAATTTAGCAAACAGCTATAGTGAATGCTGTGGGTTTCAGGTTTTTTTTGACCAAGACACAACTTTTTTTCGGCATCCTAATCAATTTACTGGGGTAAGGTGTCACAGGCCTATAATATTCGCAAGAACAAGCACACACGTGTTAGCATCCCTGCAGTGGTCCTACATAAAATGGAGTTTTCATATCTAGAATTTTGTTCTCGTTTGTTGTTTTGTGTATGCCTCATTTTCAGAGTATGTACTTATTCTGAGTTTTGTAATTAAGTTCTAAGTTGTGGCGCTTGTGTTGCAGACAACGAAAAGAAGAATGCCGTCTACGCAGCTATTTGAGTAGCGTAGCCTTCAGAGGACATACCGTGAGCTTTTGTCAGCAAGGCAACCGAACTGCAGCAGATTGCAAAGCATCGTGCGACGACTGGATCGCCAGCCACTGGACCTTTAGATCTGCAATGGCAGCGACGTGCCCGTATCCTGCTGCCAACAATCTGAGAAACATTATTCGCCATACTTGCTTCAGACCAGAACACTGGGTGGACCCAATCCTCAGGCCTGACTCGCGCCCGAGCTCGGCCCAGGCGTTCGGCTTGAAGCCCGAGCCCGATCCGCCAAGGTCCGCGTGATCCCGAGCCGGGGCCCGGCTTAGGCCCGTACCCGCTGCTATGCGATAGGTAAATTTCTCACTGTTACTGCAGAAGTAGAGAAATGGTTCGGAAAGGCGCTCAAAATGCAATAACGCTTAGAGTAAATGGCCTGCTCAACACAAATTGAGGAAATGGTGGGGCTTGTACGCCTGCTTGGCTTTTCGAACAGTGATCTCGTCTGTGAGGAGCTCTGACATTCCGAGAGTAAAAAGAAAAAGGTTTCATACACCCACAACAGACAACCTTTTTACCCCTGCATATTTAACGAGAGTCCTTTTTATCGGTTTAGAAATGTCCAAATGAAGCCTCTTCGGAGCCGCAAAAATAAGTTTTTTTAATTACCGCGATTTCGCTTGTCTAATTCATGGCTGCACTGGACATCTTTAAATGGAAACCAACAGAAAACTAGCCTATTTATTGAGCAGTACGCAGCTGATGTGGCTTAGATCAGCCTGCTCATCCCTAGTGTCGTTTCTTAACCCGTAGAGATGTTCCAGACATAGTACCTATAGATCGACTATAGATCGAAAAGACACGAACAGTGGACATGCGACCGGACACACACTTGACTTGCAACTGAATTCAGTTGCGGGATGGGAATATTGATACTCAATTTTCCTCCTCCTTTCTGCGCCGCTGATGCCATTGCCACTTGCTAGTTGCAGTCGCGGCAAGTGATGCCAAATAAAAATAACCGCACAAAAAGAAAAGTGAATGAAGCGAACTGTATAATACATGAATATGAGGAAGCCTGACGAAACCCGACACTGGAAATGGGGCGACCACCGTAGTGCTGTATGTATTGGTATCGCTACAAAAAAGAAATTGTACCCTATCATTCTGTCCTTAACAAATAATTAAAGGAAGCATGGCGCTTAACTGCATGCGTGGTGCTCTCAATATGGCATGCTCTCGCAAGATTCAAGGCAGCCTCACAGGCACGGCTGAGGAAATCTAGCTACCCGATGGGTGTGATAGCTTCCATAGCCAAGGGACTCGTAAAAGAAATCTACAACGGCAATCAGCTTAAGCACAGTGAAAAGAATAAGCCAAACGAACAGCAGGCAACCTTTCCCTACGTGCACGGATTGCCACACCGGCTATAAAAAGTGCCGGAAAGAAACGGTATCTCCGTTGTGCTGACGGCACCACGCGAGCTTGGCAGGCAATGCTGGGTCGTCAACGACGGCAAAAAAGACAGCAGTGCTTGCACGAAAACATACCGAACCAAAGCCGTCAGTGTCAATAGGGCGTCTTTTATAAGATATTTTTGCTTTACGGCAAAGACAACCTGGAACAGACTGGCCGATGCCTCAACGAAAGACTGCACGAGCGCAATGTGAGTTTCAGCCATTGGGATAGACGGCCACGTGGGCAAACATTGCAAGCGGTGTGCTTACAAACCAGCATACGTACCAGAATGGGAAGCAATGGTAGCATTGTAAAGGCTGAACACAAGAGAAGGGAATGGATTTCTTCAAGCCCTTTACATAAACGAGGATGGAAATAGATGCGTCAGTACGCTATCTGTCGAGCTCATGCATATAAAATATACATCATCATCGTAATCATCAACGAAAACATCAACATCATCATCTTGACTACGCCCACTGCAGGGCAAAGGCCTCTCCCATGTATCTCCAATTAACCCTGTCCTTTGCCAGCTGCGCCTACCGCACGCCCGCAAACTGCATAATCTCATCCGCCCACCTAACTTTCCGCTAACCCGTGCTACGCTTGCCTTCTCTTGGAATCCACTCCGTTACTGTTAAAAACATAAAGAAAGACACTGTGTTACGCAGTACGGGGCTCACTTCAGCCTCTGAGGGCGGGGATTGTAGGAGTAAACCTTACTGCGTTAGATAATTCTGTATGCTTTCTGTCTTTTTTTCACCTGACTATGAAGCTGTTTTCAGGCCTTTACCATTTCGCATCTATTCTGCGTTTAGGGGTTCTCCTGCGCACCTTATGAAAATGTTTTGATTGTACCTGCTTTTAATTTCATTTTTTACACCTTTTGCACATGTTTACTGGTTAAAAATCGTATTTTCTTATGATTACCTGTTTTTAACTTGTCACCTTTCTTGTGTGCCCTGCGTTCTAGTTGTGCGAGTAGATGTGTTTTACCGAGCCCTCCTCTAGTTAGAGTGCAATTATCACCGCTTTGAGCTTTCTATGCCTCTCTTTCCATTGTATTGTTAGTACCACTATCGCATCATAAATTTATGGCCTTTCTCATTTCCAGCAGTTTTCTCCCGTTTCCTTTACTTTGCGGAAGTCTTTCACTTTAGAGACGTTCCGGGCAGGAGGCTAAAAAAAATCTGTCCATAATTTGCCTTGCTTCAGAAAAATTCAAATAGAGCCGCCGCGGTGGCTGCGTGGTTATAGCGCTCGGCTGCCGGCCCGAAAGACGCGGGTTCGATCCCGGCCGCGGCGGTCGAATTTCGATGGAGGCGAAATTCTAGAGGCCCGTGTGCTGTGCGATGTCAGTGCACGTAAAAAAACCCCAGGGGATCGAAATTTCCGGAGCCCTTCACTACGGTGTCCCTCATAGCCCGAGTCGCTTTGGGACGTTAAATCCCCCATAAACCATAAACAAAAAATTCAAATACAGAAGGCACGAGAAAATACGTAAATATGCGTCGAGAATTTTCTTTAGACCATACCATCACTCAGTGACAATCGTGTCTCTGCTAGAATGCACCACGTGTATACGTCACTCTGAGATAGTGAATCAAATTCCTGACATCGGCCCTCTATGCTCGGGCCCGGGCCCACATATTCAATCTCAAGCTTGGCCCATGCAGGCCCGGCGAAACAGCGCTTCTTCCGACATGGCTTGGCCCGAGCCCGTACAGGGCTCTACTTCACTCATCTTTATCTCCGCTATCACGGCCGGGTGCACAAACCAACGTAGATGTTACATCCCACCAGTCAAGGGAACGTGCCAAAGATGTGAGCTGCACAACGTCTGGCAAGAGATACCTCCAGACAGGCCGACGTTCGCAGCGTGACCACAAAGCAGGGGGAAGGAGCTCTCATGTACAGAAAGGTACGGGAAATATCCTTCCCGGTACAACACGCCGACGGCCATAACGTTCAAGCGGCGGACTGCGGCGACCATCGCCCCAAGGTCCACGCAACGGTAATTAACCAGACAGGCATTTCCGGCCACCGAAGGTCGGAAGGGAGCACGCTAAGATCTAGAAAATAACTGCTGTTGAACAGAGAAGCATCCTGATTGGATGTTTATGATGGCTACTCCAGAATTTATCATTGGCGTTCCCGCAACTGCTCCATCATTACCGTAAAGAACGCCGAAAACGTGAAAGAAACACAAGATGCGACTTGACCGGCAAGGTGACACTGCATCGGGGATGAGTTCAGCACGTGCAGATAGAAACAGCGGCGACACATGGTGCACCTACCCGGAAAGGACGATCGACTCAGTGGTGCAACGAGAAGGCACGAACAACAGCGTTCGCATGATTTTACACTAAAGTCGCTTAAGGAAACAGGACTACACGCAAGGATGACGCAAGTACATACAGATATCGCTGTCTTGCGAGCTCAGTAAGCTAAAACCTGTACCTATATTTTGATTAGGCCTCCAAAGGCTTACTGAAACACGCGGAATAACCTCCGGCTCAATGCTGCGTCGGAGGACGCTTGCCAGTGAATCAGATTCCTCAGAATGGCGGAATGAACTCAGCTCTCGGGTCTGGCATTAGCTCAGTAAGTTAATAGAGTCTACTCTGTCACTATAGTTCCAGTTTGCAGCGCATTGTAACGTACGCCAGGAAAACACGCGCACACACAAAAAAACACATTCTCAATGACTCTCACGTACTGTACATTCAAGCACGTGCGCACACACATGTGGCATCTTATTGAAGCACGAAAAGCAGAGAATTCACTGGGCCTGGGCCTCGAGCGCTTGAGAGGAATGGACACAGACTTTGGTGAGCTGAGAACTTCAAGCTACAGACTGCCCTATTAAAACTTGTGTGGATGGAGGTCGCACGCCAGGTGGCTGTTCAATGTGTTCTATCTGGGACAAAGTTCTAGATGATGCACGGAAAGTTACTTACGCTCACAGGTGCCATGTTTTCAGCGATGTCATCATTTAAATATCATAAGTTAAACAACGTGAGCATGACTTTCACCTCCACAAGTTTGGTCTTGATCCGGCGGCTATTAATAGAGGTATGCGCTTATTTTTCGGCGGACGGATCTTCCACGACCGTAGGTGTATTTTGATCTATTGCAAAATGGCTTTCGATCTTCAAGGTGTACTGGAGTACAGAAATCCCGTTTTAATTCTAAGCTTTTAGTTCTGAGTGGCCAAAAAAGCCGAGAATTATTACATTTAGACCGTCCTTTTTCAACAATCTGTACCGTCGTAGGGAACTACTACGGAAAAGGTTTGCTGCTTTAATCTTTTGCTTAGGCGCAACTTCATCCTAAATTATGCGGTAAGAGTAGCTGCTGCGTCGGTTTCATGAATGCAATAAAATGCGTTCGTTAAATATATGCGCAATTGGGAGGGTACTATAAAATGTGTTTAGAATGCTAGTGTTGCCCGTCGGAACGTCAAGTACGACCTCCTATAGATATAAGCCGATAAAACTTAAATATCATTGTTTTTTAGGTCCGCAGCAATCTTGACCAATAATTACTTTAGTACTGAAATGTCTACATCATTTTATGGTTCTAGCGTCAGTTCCAATTCGCTCCGAGGCATTCTATTTTTAGGTTGAACGACTAGAATCAAAATCAACTGGGGGCTACCGCTGGCGTACAACCATTTCTTCGTTCACATGGTATACACATGTTGCATACGCGAGCTTTACTCAATGTCGCATTAGGCGCACAAACGTTACCTGGCGACCGTATGTACTCCTCCCAATGTGAGCAGAGCAATATCCAGTTCAGGAAAAGGCTTCCTGCTAACGACCGTGTTTTTGTCCCTCTCGGTTTGTTTTGGTTTCCTCCTATCGATAACGACGTAAGCGCGTCCAAGATCTGAGCGAGGGAGAGGACTCGGGTATACCTTTGGGAACCGGTTCCGCCGTACAAGGTGATTCACAACGATTAAAGCTGGTGTGTACGCGCACGGACGCTGTACGCGCGTCGCTTCGCTCCACTGCTCGAAAATGTCCACGCGCGCGCGCGCGCCACAGCTTGAATCCGCGCCAAATGCGCGCGTCCGACAGCCCCGACTGTCCCTTCTCTCCCGCTGGCAGCGTCAGGCGGCGCTGAGCGCAAACAAATCCTACGCAGGGGTTCGTCGACGCACGTGTGAGAGTGGCATTCCGGTGACGCGCACATTACAGACCGCAGCGGTTGCTGCTGTGGGCCTGTTCGGAATAGAACGGATGCACCGCACGTAGTGAGTACACGTTCGGTTATGCAGTTAGTTTCTCAGCTATTCGACGCTAGTTTTTTTTCTCTTGGACTGACACTCTTGCCTCATGCCTACTTTTACGTGCGAGGAGCACCGGCTGCAGCATCGTAATCAAGAGCATTAGTTTGCACCTATACTGCCGTATTTCGACCTAGAATCAAAGTTTTTCGTTCTCAATGATGTTTTATCGAACTATGCGGTACACTCAAAGAGCAGCGCCCTTTCCAACACACGCTAAGGATTGGTTTTAAATTCGATGGGAGACTTTCCCCGGCAAGGTAAGTGATGTACAGAAAAAACGTCACTTTGCGGACGTAGTATTTGTACTATCGGCCGAAAACGCGTACGTGATGTGCGTGTGCTAGAAAAAAGTATTTCGCTGCAGACACGCAAACTTTTGCTTCTGATAATAAGTTTCTTCTTCATTTTCGCGATTGAAAATTGTTGTACCTTCAGTATTGTGACCGAGGCTTCTACTGAAGCTTTTGAAGTCGATTGCCAACAGTAAATTTGCACGAATAGAAAGTAAGCAAGTGTGACAGAAACAGATGTAACATAGCTTCGATGCCTGGTGACTATATAATATTAAAACGTATGTGAACAGAATTCCACACAAACGTTTTCAGTTGAAGCAATTCCCTTCCGAAACAGGAAATGCCAAGAAAATTGCTGTTGCTCTTCTGTTGCTTACAATTTGGCCCTTGAACTGATACAGCAGCTGTGGCACAGTGGTCATGGTGCTGGGCTGCTCACCGGAAAAGACGCGCGTTCGGTTTCGTCCGCGGCGGTCGCAATTCGATGGAGGCAAAATTCTACAGGCCTGTATACTGTGCGGTGCCAGTGCACGTTAAAGAACCCCGGGTAGTCCAAATTATTCCGGAGCCCTCCACTACGGCGTCCGTCATAGCCCGAGTCGCTTTGGGACGTTAGACCCTGTAAAACCAAATGAATATAAGGTATAAGTTTGCACGTAGAGAAGAGTTTTAAATGGCATGACCATGTGATGCGTATATGTAATAGATTTATTACCTTGTCTCGACAAGTTGCCTTATTCTCCTTATTATTGTTATTATTGTGCAGACACATGGCGGGGCAAAAATGCTCTACTGAGTTCTTAGTGCCTAGGCTGGTTCGAGACAGGGTTGAGCAGCTTCGAGGAATTAGCAATCATTCTTCATTTGCTAAGATTGCGAGGCATATGGTGCTGCCATGGATGATACCGACATCCGGGACTGACATCAGCGCGTCCTTAGATATTCTTATAAAATAAAATTAGGCATTTCATTGGCATTTCACAGTAAGAGGAGCGATTTCGTTCTTTGGAATAGGTACATGGTTTGTCAAAAGCGTCTGTAGCTGGAAAAGGCTTATGATGCAGAAACGCAATTGTTGATAAGAAATGCATTCTATTACAGATAGTTTGTAAACCTAATCGACAACTTCTGCGGAGTAAACTCAGGCTTGTTATTTTAGTAACAATCTCAAGCTAAAATGTAGCAATGTTCTGTTCCCTTATCGTATTTTACTAAAAGGGCATAGCACCTAATTTTTGTAGCATTCAATAGATTTCAGCGCTGGGGATCCCGAAACGTATGCGTGCTCCTAAGATTTCCAAATTCTGCCTAAAAGGATACTTAAGCCGAAAACCACTGAAACGAAAGCCAAACAGCAGTGCCTTTAGAAGGAGGCTCTTCAGTGCTGATTAGATAATCTCAAGTTGAAAAAAATCGCTTTTAAAGCTAACATATCGCTATCGGTGCTGAATGCCGCACGCATGTGTTTTTCTTAATCGGTTTTAAAGCTAACACATCGCTATCGGTGCTGAATGCCGCACGCATGTGTTTTTCTTCCTTCTTGCACTCTTCTTACTCGGCTATGGCAGCCATAAAGTAGCTTCTATGCCGGTACGTGCGAACGGATAGGGACACCGGACGTGGCGCTTCCTGTTCTCGGTTTATCGTGCTCGAAAGAGAAACGGACGCAAACAAGACAAGAAGAGACTCGCATGCTGCTTTTTCTGATCTCGGGCAGCAATACCGCTTGGGCAGAGGAGGTTTCCCGGGATCTTTTGCGCGCGAATATACCGCGGAAATTTCCCAGAAAAATAGGTGGTCATCAAAACCCTTCGGAGCCAAAGCAGCCATTTGATGTCCTTAAACTTGGCAGGCCATTTGGTGCCGCGTTCGACGGCGAGAAAGAACACATCGGTGGCCTTAGGTATCGACTACTAGGCTAAACATAGGTGCGCAGATTAAAAAGGTTTTGTGTG
Organism: Amblyomma americanum; assembly: GCA_030143305.2. NCBI lineage: Eukaryota > Metazoa > Arthropoda > Arachnida > Ixodida > Ixodidae > Amblyomma > Amblyomma americanum. Next base: position 18,270 of record JARKHS020012925.1, read on the forward strand.
GCCAGTTATAAGCCAGAGAAACCAGATAGTCGGCGTCAACAACTTGGATGCCGTTTCGTATTTTAAAAAAAGAAGAATTCAGGGCTGCTCAATAGCTCTCCGCCAACTTGGGTGAAAACGCTGATAACAAACTTCCAGGTTATCGTGTCTGGGTTTGTTGCAGAAAATGCAACAAACCCCAGACCGCTGTTGTCCACAGCGTGCGTAAACAGGGAAGGCGCCGGTTTTTCCAGGCAAGATTCACTTTTATAACTAGGCTGAAGCCAACATCCATTACCCGTGGCTATTCGATGCTGCTGCAGACATACTTTACTTTAAGCAACATAAGGCTATACAGATCTGCGCAAGCGCATGGCATGCATGACGGTGGTTGCCAATTTGAAGCCTGCGGTCAATGACACGGGACCTGTGAGTGCAGAATTAAGTGTGTGCGTATATATATATATATATATATATATATATATATATATATATATATATATATATATATATATATATATATATATATATATATATATATACATACACACATATATAGTACATAAAGATAAACGTATTTGGTTTCTAAATGCAAAATGCAAAGTTGAAAACGCTTCATTTTGCCATAGATTTATTTTGAGTCGACGTTTCGGACAGAGCCTGTCCTTCCTCAAGACTATATATATATATATATATATATATATATATATATATATATATATATATATATATATATATATATATATATATATATATATATATATATATATATATATATATCATGTGAGCGCAAGTAAAACAGTAGTTAAAGTCTAGCTAGTGTTCTATCTTGTCATGTGTAGCGCGTGCTGTGCGTGCGTGCATGTAGTGCAGTGAATGCAAGTTCGCTAGAAGAGATGAATAATTTAGGAAGCTCGTCAATCTAAATAAATTGTTAAATTCTGACAGAGAGTGTGTGTGCTCGGGGGAATTAGGGCACGTGTACCTTTCTTTATGTAGGACGACAAAACGGGACGAGCGGAGCGGAGTCCAAAAGGGTGACTAGTGGGAGAGCCATTCGTATTTGTGGTTTGGTGTCTAAGGACGTCTGCTTTCCTTTGGTGAACACACTGAGAATCTTCTTGTGTTCAGTGTATGTGGAAGCGTTCTGTTATCTTCATAATGAGAGCATGTGTCGCCTGCGTGATGCTTTGTGTCTTCGCGAATCTTAGTTGTTCAATAGTCGTTAACGAGTCCGTGTAGATACGGGGTTCTCTTATAGATGCCATGTTATTTTTATATAGACTCCATCGCATCACGGATAGCGCACAGCTTCATCACTAGAGGGTCCGGGTGGTCCTAGACGCGCACAACGCAAAAACAAGATAGCTGAACTTTCACAACGCAGCTCATGCAAAGGAAATTTTAACAGCCTCTCGAACCTGCGTAGGCTCAAGCTTTTGCGCGATAAACTTAAGTTACTGCGCAGAATACAGCGGGGTCTTATGCGTAGGGCACTAAGCATATACCGGCTTTTGAGCGAACCGCTTCAAAAGTTTTCAAAAATAGGCTTTATGGTGTAAAAATATGGCTTTTGCGGTATAGTATTACCATTGTCGGTAGGCACCCGAAAGCCGCTGAATTGTCTTAAGTAGTAAGCTGGTTAATTAATTTCTGATAATAAACTTTTTAGCCATCACAGACAGGGAACTGATTGCAATTAGAGATTTGTAGTCGGTAGTTAGTTGTAGCCACATCAGTTTTTAGAATTTCTAAAACACGATTACCCTCACCACTGTGGCTCGGAAAAATATGGCTGCAACGTGCGAAAATATACGCGCTTTCGAAAGCATGCAGGAAGGCCACCCCTTCATTGCACGCAACTATTCGAAAGAGCCAAATTTTTTCGAGCCACAGCACCAAGGGCTATTGCATTTTCGAAATTATAAAAAATGATATGGCTATTATTAACGACCGGCTAAAAAGCTTTAATTGCAACTAGGCGCCGAGCTTTACTTGTTAATTATAAAAATTAGTTAACCAGCTTGTTAGTAAAGAAGCATCATCGGTTTTCGTGTCCACCAACACTGGTAATACTATGACGCAAAAGCCATATGTTTACCAAAAAAGCATATTTCTGAAAATTTTGACAGTGTTCGTTGAAACGACCGCTATGTGTCAAAGAAAGACCACTCCGTCCAATTTTTGATTATTAGAAAAGTCGCCTCTATATTGCTCTTGCAGCGCATGGTGATGTTTGTTCGGCGATCAAAAATGCATTTATTATTTAAAAATGGACATTTATACATTTTCCCGCCGTTCCATCAAGTTCATGACGTCTACACCGAGTATACACCGTCATCCACATCTTCCACTCAAAGGTAGTGTAGCTTAGCCTCTGATATTCCCGCGAAAAAACTGTGCGGACGCAACGCAGTTTAGATGCGAAATTGGCCAGTGGTGGCGACACCTGTGTTCCAATTTGTGGTTTATTCTTTTTTTTACTAGCTTGTGAAAGCTCCACTGTTGATGAAACTAAAATTTTGATCGCTACACGATGATATAATCAGTCGCTACAGGCCAACTTCAATTCACCCCTGTGCTCCTTTAATTTTCTAGGCGGAAGCCCATGATTACGTGCCTTTGCAGCGCAGGTAATCTTGAGGAATTATTCTGAAAGACAATGAGGAGTCATACTTTATGCATAGATACTATGAAAGCCACGAGCTGTAGAGGGCGCAGTCTAAGAGACGTTTGTTTTATTGCGACAGGTATCCTGATTTTGAGCTTTGTGGTATGGTTCCGCCGGGTTGAGCGATAAGACGCATCCGCTTGCACGCAGAGATATGTTTTTTTTCCTGCCGCCGTTATTGCATTTCACAATGATATCTTTACTGCCTGTGCTCTAACTCTGAGCGAACGGATGGAAGTCGATAGAAAGAACAGCTGCGTCCAGTGAATTAACTGGACCAGCTGGACTTTGACAAGGATATTACGAGCGACAAGTGGATAGGTAGATATCTTCTTCTGTTACGTCCAACTGCTGCCGCCATCGACACGAAGCGGCCCGCTTGGCGTCATACTCTATAAAATTGCCCATCAAGCGACTGCATCTCGCTTAATCAACTCACATGAGAGTGACGTCGCAGTGACACAGATGGCAGAGAAACGAAAAGTTAGTGGTGTGAATATTCTCCCGTTAATTTTAAAAGCTCTAGGTTCCGGGAAATACACCACCAATGGAGATTTCATTCTAATGGAGTCTCAAAAAACCGCCGCAGGCCTTGTTTTTGACGACTGCAAATTTTGCTTAAATTTCCATTTCAACGTGAGGCACACTAGTCGAAGGCGAATAAGAGCATACCGTGAATCTACCATTTTTTAACGTACAGTCTTTGTAAAAAGTGTACAGGCCAAGGGGCTTGCTTCAGAGCCCTGCAGAGCGGCTCATTCTGCATGGTCAGGGACCCTAATCTCACGAAGGTGGGAGGAACTTGTCCTCAAGCCTTCCAAGTTCAGGACTGTCAAATATACTTAAGAGCCCCGCTAAACGGCTTGGAAGCAGACTTCTTGGGCTTTAAATTCTTGACTAAGATTGCACATTATGGAAGCCAGTGCAGACGGGAGCGCTCGAGATTCGCGCATAAGCACACCAATACTATATCTATCCCAATGGAGCTATCACAGAGAAAAGTTGTCGTTTAAGTACGTGTATCTGTCAGCTCTTGAAACTGCCGAAAGATTGCGTCAAAGGTCAGTGACAAGTGGCTTCTTGAACTCCCGAAAAGTGCCATGCTGTTTTGATGTGTCAAAGATATGACCCGTAACTTGAAAGCTTTCCGCTTTCTGCCATAACTCAGCAGCTTCCAATATCAGGAAGGCACCTGCACTGGAATTCGTCTAGATTTCAAAGTTATTTACACTTTCCTAGGCAGGTGGAAAGTATTCTTGCATTGTTTAGTTTGGTTACATTAATTTGAGAAGCGCACCCTGTATACTGTTTAAGCCAATGTATTTCCCTTCTGTTAGCCATTTACTTATTGCGGGAACGATGAGGAAGGGACGTCAGCACCAAGTGATAAAAAAACTAGCATGTCGTTGTGAAAAACGTCGACATTCTTAAAAGGTGGCCTGTTGTGTTGTATATATTTCAGAGAAGAAAAACGCAACTGTTTATTTTTGGAAATATGCTTAATAATGCCACAATCAGCTCCCTGTAGTATGCGAGGGAAAGGAGAACGCGAGGTATGCGCTTCCCTTCACGAGTGTGAAGAAAGGCGGATCTTGGCAGCGTCTCAGACCTTTTCAGCACCACGTACGAGTGTGCACGCGACATTGCAGACTGGTTAAGAATAAACGTCTTCCAGTTGGTTTCTCAGACACCTTGGGCGAATTGAAAATTATGGAGAAAATTTCAGTTGTCGCTAATTCGAGAGACACCACTTTCTCAAGTTTCAGCGGCGCTTAGGTATATACTTTTTACTCAGAATCTTGAAGTTTTGCATGCTAGATCGCATTCCGCCGCTTATGATGTTTTTATTTGGTTGCTTCATATTTTCACGTCATGGGTTTCAGAAAGCTACCGGAGTCAAACCACAAATTAAAAAAAATAGAAACATTCCTATATGCTCCCTTTTTCCTATGGCTGTTGGCTTCCTTCATATGTATGTCATATCGAGCCTTGCATTTTCCTTCACTTGTTTGCTCAGAGGCTTCCTTCATATGTTGTTGTCTAGCAACTTTTAAAGCTATTTTCGGAAGGCTCCATTTTTTTTTCTCTACAACGTCGAGTACACAAGCCTAAAGCAGCGCCAGCTATTCTGATGCAGCCCTACTGAGAAAGAAATAATGGCGCAAAACAATAATTTAAATAAAAAAGTTCAATTTAAGTTGAAACATAAAAAAGTAAGATCTAATAGCATAAAAAAATAAGGGTAAAACAGACTTATTGCTGCTGGCTTGTCGCAGGCCGGCAAAAATATATATTTATCGACGCGCTAGTCGGCATTTGCAACAGGTGTTCCTCGACTGAGCAGCCATTGTGCTTCGCTTATTGTTGTCAGTGAAGCAACGCTAGTTGGTAGTGCCTACAAACGACGGAGAATTCATGCTTTACAGCCGCTGCATCCCTTTGGGGCACTGTTCCCAACAGTGTGCCTTGCGTTTGTTATCAGGTAAATACCGAGCAACCTTCCTTACTAGTTGTGCCTCATGTGTAGGTTTTGTAGTGCATAATAAACTTCGTGTATCCGCAGCTTACGCGGCCTTATTCACGCGAAGGGCAGTTATCCGCAAATGAATGGAATCGATTCAAACGAGACTGCTTGCTTAGAAGTACCTTATGCCAATGTGTTCGTGGGGATAAGCTAATGCGAAATAATATTTTGAATTAAGGGAGTAATAATTTATTAGTGTTCAGATGAGCACAGTCCAGGGGTTGGAAAAGCAAGGTTACCTTTCATGGAAAACTTTTTCCTGCTCCAGAAGCCTTTAATTTCTGTTTCACTTTTCTTTTTAGTTTTTCTTTGTGGCAATATGGCTGCGCAAAAGTGAATGTTGATCACTGCTTTTAGCCCCTTTCAAAAATGACCTCATTTCTACTGTTTGTTCCTTATGTCCAACGGTTTCTCGGTCTTTGCAGCGTACCGCAGATGACGCTTTGAAGCTTTTGTATGGACCGCGTTGCGCTCTCTGCGGCAGTACTAATGTATTTATCTAGAGCGGCTTCTGCTCGGAGTTCGCGACATTTATGTCGCAACAGCGGCAAGTCATTATGTGGGTTGGTACTGCGTGATGTTTCTGAATGCGACAAAATCTGCAAAGAAAAACTGATAAGGAATTGAAGTTTGGCTGCATCGATCACCCGCCTCGATGGCTCAGTGGTTAGGGCGCTCGACTACTGATCCGGAGTACCCGGGGTCGAACCCGATCGCGGCGGCCGCGTTTCGATGGAGGCGAAACGCTAAGGCGCCCGTGGGCTGTGCGATGTCAGTGCACGTTAAAGATCTCCAGGTGGCCGAAATTATTCCGGAGCCCTCCACTACGGCACCTCTTTCTTCCTTTCTTCTTTCACTCCCTCTTTTATCCCTTCTCTTACGGCGCAGTTCGGGTGCCCAACGAGATACGTGAGACAGTTATTGCGCCATTTCCTCTCCTCAACACCAATTTTCAATGTTTCTGTATCGATTGATTACCGCATTCCGACTAAAGAGGCACTGCATTCGCTAAACGCTCAGGTTTTGCAGCCTAGAAAAACCAAAAAGACAACGCAGATGTCACCGTCGTTTACATATTTGGCAAATTATTGCTGTGGTCGAGGATCCCAGAGGTTACGCCTTACCGCCAATCACTTGAAAACGGTGGGAGTCTCCTTTCCGGTGTAAACGTGACCACTTTTGAATTAAGGGGCGGAGGTTTTTAAAATCCAATTTTCTCGGCTATGCATGCGTGTATTGCTCGCGGACAGACAAGACGTCCAGGAATAGGCATGGTATGAATTGTTACAAGAATAAAGATTGAACATTGTTTTGTTACATTTCTAATTGAACCTTCTTCACTTTTGCGTGGCGGTGTTTACTCTCGGCCACCTTCCTGTAAGGCGAAAGTACAGAGAGCAGTGTGGCTAATATCACGCATTCGCGATAGTTGCGCACTTTTGCTGCACGACAGAAAGAGTACGCGTGGATGCTTTAGGCAGATAAAAGCCTGTGTTTAAGGGAGTACTTTAATCTCGTGTTTTCGCAATGTATATATTATGCACGGTTCGACGGTCTGATAAGAAAAAACAAAAGTATTATCTAGTTCTCGATATTTTTCGAACTCATTCCTTGTTTAATGTGTATAAATATCGACAGAGCATTCTTGCATGCATTTCTGCCCTTCATGTGTAAAGTATTCCGTAATTTTTGGCGACACACTGCTTTCTGCAGCTCCTGAGCTTTTCCTTTCCTCCTCTTGTCGGAGAGCCCTGCGGCATCTGCCGAAGCGTGTGCAACAGGTAGTAGATAGAGGTCACAGCTTATCGCCCACATGCCTTTGCTCGCTACTTTCAACTGCAATGATTTATGGCAGATTACTAGGAACCTGCGAAAGAGATAGGCTGCCAGCACCGAAGAAAGGCCTTATTCTGGAGAAGCGCCGCGAACGCAATAACAGCTCTCTTATCTCCCGTTATCTTGGCACAGAACCAATCAGTACTCTTGAACCTCCCGTCCACACAACGGAGAGGAGGACGCAAAAGCTGCCTTCGGGCGAAACACGGCGATTGCGTGCTGTGCAACGCCTGGTAGTACAGGCGCATTGTACTGGCTGGGCTACTGTCTAATCGCTTCCTTTTATTTTTTTTTCTTTCAGAGGAGTAATCGAATATTGCAAGTTGCATGATGTAATCAAGGAGTCATCGCTACGTTGTGATTTGCTGGAGTGGCGTCGGCTCATTCGCAAGAGGATAAAAAACGTGTGACGTGTGCCCTCGTGCCTTTCTGTGAGGGGCAGTGTGCGGTATTCACTCGGTGTGGTGTGCTCCAGTGCTCTACAACCGGATTTGCTTCACAATCGGCACAGAAGAGAAACGCAGCTTGTCTGAGGAAGACGACAGCGAAGGACCTCACAGAACTGTTTCTGTGGTTACAAGAGGACCTTGGACAAACTAAATTTGAAACCTTGAAATCGTCGTGCGGCTCACGGTAGTCACATGTGATCGGCACCTGTATAGTTCTTAGTCTAGCGTGCCATTTTTGTACGCAGTTCTAGTTTCAGCCTGTAAGAAAGACTGCAGTGTCGTTGAAAAACAGTCGACAGTGATGGCGTCGGCTGGGACGTTACGTCGCGTCGTTAGCTCCGTCATTTTCCTGTCCATCGGAGCCATTCGCGCCGTGCTTCTGTTTGTGAGCCTGGCCTTTGATATCCTGATGAGCGGAAAAGATATCCTCAAACCAACGGAACGCAGCGAAGAACCCGAGTGTCTCCGAGACCCTGCTTTGGGCACTCATGAGTTTGTCACCCTTGAGGTGAGTCCCCTCACATGGTGTTTGAGTGACAAACTGCCGGCAGCTGGCTTAACTACTTCGAACGCTGTTATGTGAAATCATCTGATTCGCTTCCAGAGCTCCTTTATTCTCTTTTATGCAGCGTCCGCAAAGTCCTTGCAGAGACAAAAAAAAACAGCTCTTATTCTCCAGTGCAGGGTCCTGGCAGGGCGAAAAAGAACAGGAGAATGTTACCACTAGGCTTCTAGATTACGCTCTATGTCTGGGTGACAGCTGTTTTCCTTGTGACTGACAAGCGCCTAAGTATTCTTTTATTGCCGCACATAATATTCCCGAAGATGTACTCGACGTGAGTACGGACCGGGACCGTAAACAGGGGTCGTAAAAATATTTGACCCTCGTGTCTTCCGCACCGCTCCAGTGTACTTGTCGCCTCGATAGAGTAAATCTTTGTGGTCACTGTGAGCATCTACTACACGCTCGGTAATCTCACACCAGTAATTTATTTAGAGACTAACACAGAGGACTGGTGTAAGAGTGAAGTGAAATATATCTGAAATATTCGTTGATAGCGCTCTAACCTGCACGGCTTGGAAAAATCGTAAGCAGGAATGCCATCACAAAAAATGAGACACAGTATAGGATTAAAAGTATCCGGACGCCTGAAATTATGCAGTTCAACAAGTATGGCGTGTTTATGTGTGAGCGTGTATTAGGCCGTTTTTTACTCCCAGGCTTACCCCTTGTTTCATATACCGCGTAGGCAAGCTCAATTTCATGTTTACTTTTCTTATTTTCGGAGGAATGATTATGCACTCAAAATTGGAGTGGCGGCAGGTCATTCTTGGGCTGTGATCATCAGGTCTTCTTCTTTCTGCTTCCTTCTAGGAAAGTGTAATTTGCTTCCGGCCGTTGGCTGGACGAACCGTGAACTTTAGCTCTAATTATATCGTTACGTATCAACATCTAGTGTAGAGTAGACAAGGGTAGCGAAATGAGGGGAAGCAGCTGCGGTGGCTCAGCGGTTACGGCGCTCGGCTGCTGACCCTGAAGACGCTAAGTTTGATTCCGGCCGCTGCGGTCGAAATTCGATGGAGGCGAAATTC